>JAWNKV010000331.1:0-97084 GCA_035041805.1 Amiota mariae | reverse complement strand
TGATATTGTCCATTACGCGTGACAAATGATGTATTTTTTCTGCTTGACTCGGAAACTGGAACATGAAAAAACCCGTTCTTCAGATCTGTTGTGCTAAAAATCTTTGCGTCTTGAAGCTGATCCAGCTGATCTTCTATGAGTGGCAGAGGAATATGATTTTTGATGATCACTTTATTGATACGTTTAAAATCTATGCAAATCCTTGGAAAACCGACATGCTTTTTAACCAAAACCACAGGGCTCGTAAATTCGGAATCGGATTCTTCAAATTATACCTATATACAACCATTCATCTACTTATTCGTCGACAATATGCGCCTCAGCCAGCGGAAGATGACGTGGTCTCGTAAAAATCGTAGTTTCGTCAGCGAGGATTATTTTTATTTCAACATTTGTCGTCATTTGCTTATTTGGTTTGTAGTTTGAAATTAGCGTGTGCACTTCTCGTTTCGCAAAATTACTAGCCTCTGTACCTATATTGAGTTCATAATTGTTAACTATGGCATCTATTTCATTATGTTAATTTCATTCTCTGTACTTTCATTTTTCATTTTACGCACATTGACAACATTGCGATTAAACAAAACTTCAGCATACAAACACAGTTCCTGGCCAATAATTAGTTTCATATCCATGCAGTAAGTTGGTACGACATAAAAGTCTAATATGAAAACCTTTTAATTTCATTTTAAAGTCATTGATATTTTTCGCGCCATATAAAATTGTTTTGTTTGTAGAAAATTCGTCAACACCTTCGATGACATATTGAATAAGTGTGTAATCTACGACATTACCACGTGAAGCATTGTCCATCATTCTATAATAATATTCTATTGCGCTCTCATCATTTTTTCATTTTACTCTCACACAACTGCGCATGTATTAGTTTACTGCTATCCGTCGACTTGAATTCACTTAAAAGTGCGATCTTCAATTTATTCCATGAATTCAGTCCTCTCTCGCTCAGCACCAATGACTTCGTAATCTCCTTTAGCGCTTTCTTTGTAAATATGAGTTTTTGCATATCGTTCCAGCGTATCAATAGTGTCTGTTCCTCAAAGTTTGATACCCACAACAACAGTATTTGTGTCGTTGCATTAGAGGTCTGCATGAAGACAAAAAACGACGTTCGAATTAACAATGTTCAAAATGAATTGATTGAAATAGATTGTGTCGCCGAATGAATTCGAATGAATTTGTGCGCTCACGTAAGATTCAGTCACACAACACTGAAACAAAGAGGCACGAATTGAATGAGTGAGGATGAGAGGTTGTTTTCGAATTAATTCGAATGCCTTCACTTTTTTGCAAAAGAACAAAGGGTTGTTGTTGTTTTGCTGTGCGTAACAAAAAAGAAGAAAGAAAACAACAAAAAGCAATGGAAAATTTCGTCTCGTCGGCGTCTTTCTTGTACGACTGCACGCTTCCCTTAAAAAAAATGAAATGAATGAATGATTCAAGTAATGCGAATTTCTTCGGCTATGCACGAATTTATGATATTTCGTTTTGTACGCTAATTCATTGTCACTCATTTCTCAGAATGTCTACTGCTGTCAAACTCAAACACATTCGCATGCACATTCATTTATTCTGTACCTCGCTCTCACTCAATTCAATTCGAATTCATTCTATTGGACTTCAGTTGTGAGCGAAGCCTCGCAGATCTCTCAATGAGTCTTTTATGTCGCTAGGCTCTGTTTAATTGTTTCTTTTTTATTTTGTGTTACTTGTGCTGTTTGTGTTTGTTCTTTGTGCCTAACGATTTGCATGTCGCCGTTCGCTGCTGTTACGCTTGCATAGTCTTCGTCGCTCCCTTCATCATCATCATCACTTTCGTTGGCATCATTTATAGTTGCTTCTATAAGCTTGTTGGCGATCAAATTGCGGAAAATATGCATTCCAACGTCTTCGTAATCTGCGTCATTCCCGTCGAAATTAAATCCAGCGAACTCCCTCAATCTTTTCCCAAAATGTGGGTTTTAATTATATTTTAAGTAGTTTTATTTATAACTAAGTAGTTCAATTATAGTTAAGTATTAGATAAATTTAAAACACGTCTTTCGTTTAGTTAAATTCAAATCAAAACACATCTTTCAAATTAAATACGTCGTCCTTCGTTGAGAGATCTCTTTCATCTGTCTCGTTGATCGTCTCTTTATCATAACGTCGCTGCATGTTCTTCGCTGTCGCTTTCTCTTTTTCGGCTTCATCTAGTTGCTGCAGTCCTTGGTCGTCGCTGTTGTCACGACAAGTCGTTGTCGCTTACGTCGTTGGTGCTACACATGTCTTTTGTAGCTTTCGTCGATATCGTTGTTGTCATCATTTTTGTTCTCATCATCGTTGTTGTTACTGCTGTTATCATTGATGTTTTTTTCACTTCTTGTTATACGTACCATTCCCACATAATTGGATTAAAAGGATTGTTTCATTTTTTGTGAGGTTGACGCTTCGAAAAACTCTTGGTCTATTGATTCCGGAGTAAATGATATTAACATATTCCTTCAGCCTAGTGCAGACGATATGATTCTTCTTCATATGCACAGGGTTGAGTTGTCTTCATATTTACTTCATATACTTTATATGTTGATATGTTAGATGAGTGGGACGATATGAATAATTTGTCACAAAAGTGATGGTATTCATATGTCTTCAAATGCATTTTGATGATATGTTTCCTTTACGTTTGAAAGGTGTGTACACTATATGAACGTTTGCAATAGTTCATTTGACAGATATGAAGATTCATATGAAGAATTTGATTTTCTTTTGTTGACGTTGAGCGCTTAATTCCGGTTTATCACGAACATTTAAACAGTGAAATGCATAAAGAAAACAATATTGCAACTATAATTTAGGCCGCGTGTTCGATGAAAGCGATAACGACAATAAAAAAAAAACTCCAAGCGCAATGTGGAGAAAAGATTGGGTCAAGCGCATGCATTGTGAAGGATTCTGCGTCAAATTTAGAGGGAATTGTAGGAAGAAGAACACACACTGCCTCACAACTATTTGTGTATGACATCTGATCAGTTTGATTACCTGCTTTCTTTGGTGTCAAAAAATATATGAAATTGAAACTTTAATATTTGCCAATGACACTGCCCTTTATTGTTCTAGCAATAACTATAGCGAAGTCAAAATGATCATCGAAGAAGCTTTTTATACCTTTGCAAGATACTTTCATAAGTGGAAGATAAAACTAAATGCTCATAAAACAAATGCAATTTACTCCGCCCGAAAAAGAAAGTCTTATCAACTACCAAACTCGAACTTGCAGGTCAATTCAAAATCTATATTGTAAACATTTTTTTGACTCAGAGTACTCTCACCGTATGCCACTGTCAACATTTCAAGTGTTTTTGAGCACTTAATTCCATTTTTTCCACAAAATTTGATGCAACTTCTTTGATCCATTTTTTTCGATAGCAGAAAATCGCCGAACACGCAAAATACTTGTCTTCTTTATGCCTCTCACAAACAAACTAAACATGCTGTATGGCTAAAACCGTGAACATATCTTCGAGACGAGTGTACTAACATAAAAAATAATAATAATCAAATGTACGTAGCCCGTGAAATTTGAAAATTCGCCTTAGTTTTTGAACAGACCTCGTATATAGCAGACTAACATTCAGCTTGCACATAAGCAAGACAATAGACAAAATCAACAGAACAATCAGATTATTATATCATTTCATAAACAGGAAGTCACTTCTTTCTATTGAAAATAAACTTTTATTTGTAAAAATGATATTTATTCCAATTATATTATGTGGTTCGCAAGTTTGGGGTGATTGTGCAGTTACTCACCGTGGCAAAGTACAAATAACTCAAAATAAATTACTTAAACTTTAGAGCTAATTCATAAATTACCTTCCTTTTAAGTATCGATCCTTAGGTTTAGTCTTAGTGGTTAAGTTTTTTAGAAAAATTATTAAATATTAGGTTTTTCGCCATTTTTCTTATAACCGTAAAATATTTTTTGTTTTTCTTAGTAGTAAAGGTACGAATTAGCTCAAACTCTACATAAATTGTTAATATTAAGCTAACTTAAATATGGCTTCATGGGTTAAGTAAATAAATATAAAATTGAAACATAAACAAAAATTAAAAGCATAAAACAATTTATAGATAACTAGCTGTGCCCAGACCCGCTTTGCTGTGGCCCAATCTACATGTGAAAATAATTTTTTTTTAAATTTTTGTTTAGCCTAATCGCTATTTACTGTAATTATATACATTTAAAAACAGAAATGATGTTAATTTTATTTTGTTGTGACTCAGAATTCAAAGACTACTTGATTGATTTGAAAATATGTCTCTAAGCTTTATATGCAAATTTTGATCCACTAATTTTAAACGATTTTATAAGTCGATTTTGATTAAATAAATGCTATATGCTACAGAAAGCTTGCTACAATACACCAGTGGAAACCGCTTTCATTTCGGTTGAAAATAACGAGCGCTAGAGGAAAACATACACTTTTTCCAACTCTGTTTTATATAGATAGATATTAATATAAGTATATTACATTAATATCTGTGTCAACAAGCCAGAGTAGCTTATGTCGAAAATCGTTGTTTTGAGATATTGCCCATTTTGTGTAAAGTAATTTCTGTTTGGTGTCATTTCATATTTTTAAAATGCTACACAAAAAAAAAATTATAAAAAATAAAATACATCCTAAATAAATTTTGTAAAATATTTTTATAAAAGTAGATTTCACAACATTTCTAACAAGCAAAAATTTTATTTAGTTTATTTATTCCAATAATTGTTTAAAAGAGTTTGAAAATTGGATTTGTGAAAAAACCGTAGGTGTACGAATTTCTAGTGGTCAATGTAAACTATATATAACTATGATTCTATACCAAATTTTTAGAAATTTTTTTTAGCCAAAATACGTGTATTGAAGCGGTTAATAATAATAGGGTTCAAACTCAATTCACTCAATTGTCGACATAAGCTACTCCGACTTGTTGATACAGATATATACAGAGTTAAGTCATGATACAAGGAAACAAGGCATGATACAGAGCGAAGACATTGCGACCTGATTCTCTTTCAAAATTGCTCACTCTCAGTTAACTATATTAGTGTGCTATACCTTTGAAAAAACACGCATTTAGTGTTGAACATAGCGTGAAAATTAGTGTTATGAAGTTAGTTGTTTGCGCTTTGATCAGCGGTGTTGTGTTGATATGAATTATTATTGAAAATAAAATTATTAAAATAACATTAAAAATAGTGAACACCCAATGCAAAACACACAGAAAAATCAATAAAATAAAAAAGTAAAGACCAAAAAAAAAATTTCAAATTTCAGGCAGTTAAATATGCACATTATCACATTTATGAATTGACTGCTGTGCAAATTAATTTCGTCCATAACTGTAGGCATCCGAAGGTCGTTGTGAATTGCAGAATTCCGAACATACCATGGAGCATTCGTGATTCGACGCAATGCTTTATTCTGCAAAGTTTGAACTTTTTTAATGCTCGTTGCACATGCAGTGGCCCAGAGTTGGATACCATAGGTCCAGAAGGGACGTACAATTGTACGGTATACCAACACTTTGTTGCTCAGGCTAAGTTGGCTGTTAGGTCGCAGTAACCGTGCTAATTTTTAAAGTTTACCATAGCATGCTGCAGTAGTAGATGAGATGTGTGTTTTCCAGGTAAGACTCTTATCAAGGGTCATTCCTAAATATTTAACACGGTCAACTTGCGGGATGGCAGTGTTGTTAAGCGTAACTGTAGGACAAACACCTCGTCTAAGGGTGAAACAGCAATGGGCAGATTAACCCCAGTTTGTACCAATATTCCACCTTTTTGTCCAGTGTGAAAATCGATTGAGATATTCCTGAACTTCAGCCGTTGCCATATCAATGGAGCTATTATTGCAGATTATGGTGGTATCATCCGCAGAAGTATTATAGCTAGTAGGAGTGGGCATGTCCGCAGTGTACAAGGTGTACAAGACTGGTCCTTGTACACTGCCTTGCGGAACACCAGCTCCAATATTACGGATGTGGATTTGGTATCTTTTACTGCTACATAAAATGTGCGGCCACAGAGGTAAGACTGCAACAGTAAATATTGCAGTGTTGAGAGGACCAGCTTCGCCTTATGCATCAAACCATCGATCCACACTTTGTCAAAAGCCTGATGTAGATCTAGGAAGACTGCAGAGCTGTCTGTCCATCATAGCCGGAACACTTCTCTTTATATAACTTTTTGATTTCCATGCGGACTTCGTGTGGTGAAATGACGGAACAGGGCGCCGTTACTTGGCAAGGCTCATCTAGGAAATTTTTAGTTTCCATGACGTCTCTCCTATCAGCAAGATTCAGTGGAGTGAAACGGTTTTTAAGCTCATCAGCAAATGCTTCCGCTTTTTGCAGATCAGTACGGCACCATGAGTTGTTGGTATTCTTGACTGGGATTTGTCTCAGAGGTTGGCGTTTAATACAACGAGTCGACTTCCATAAAGTGAAGCCCACCTTTTTCTTTGGATCAGCATTAAGTAATAAGCTATCAAAGAAGTCACTACGTGCTTGTCTTACGACATTACGGAGATTAGCTGTAGATCTTTTCCACGCGAGTCTAGCGTCTTCACGTCTACTACGCATAAAGCGACGACGCAATCTACGTTTTAGGGTTTCTAAATTCAAAATCTCAGTTTTTAAAAGTGAGCTGGCTGTACCAAATGAAGGAGGGTGAGTCTGGACTATAGAGGCTCGTTCAGCAGCTTCGTAGATGCAGCGATTCAATAAATCAACCGCATAATCCACATCTTCAGGGCCAAGAAGTTCAATGTTAAGATTGAGTTTTTGCTCCACTGTGCTCCTGAACGTAGTGATGCACGCGTTGTAAGGCAAAATACGGTGCTTAGATGCGTATGCCAAAGAAGATGTAGAGATGGAAAAAATGAGGGGAATATGATCCGAACTCATATCTAGACAGTCAGATATAGTGAGACAGTTGGAATGAACTCCTCTATATACTGCAAAGTCAAGAGCATCTGGGACTCGACCATTGTGTAGTGAGTTGGTGAACCCGTCGCCAGCACCTGATACGAGGTAGATACGATTATCTCTTGAATGATCTTTCCTCTCGGGGTAGATCTTGAACCCCATAATTGATGTTTTGCATTCCAGTCACCTGCAGCAAGGAACCTAGGGCCCAGCTCGCCGAAGTAGTCTCTGTACTCTGGTGGACAATAAACTGCAGCTAGAACCAAGTCTCCATGTATAGTGGAAACTGCTAGAATGGCAGATAGCAATGCATCCATAAGAACGGGAGTTTTGGGATAGTGTTTTATGGCGGTTCTGATGAGGACAGCAGCCCCTCCTCTCATGCGGTTGTCGTCAGGGTGATTTGCCGTGTAAAGATAGTAGCCATGGAGCTTATAATTTGACCTGCAGCAAAAGTGCATCTCATTGAGAAGCATGACATCAATGTGGTGCTGGTGGATAAAAAATACCAGTTCGCTTGCTTGACGAGATAGTCCATTGGCGTTCCAGACACTAATGCGCAAGCCTATTTGTTCAAGTAGGGATGAGTATTGTACTTGTTGTGGTTGCTGGTATTGATCACAGTGTGTGAAGCACTGTTGTAAATTTTCTTGTTGATGTATTGACTGCTGTTGTAACCGCTGTTGGGATAGATATTCCTGATTAGCATACTGCTCAACCTGACGTTGATCTCTTACTGGACGTGGTTTTTGCCGTTGTTCTCGCTGCTGATCGGATGACCGCTGTAGTACTGAATGTTGTTTTGATTGCTGCTGCTTTAGTTGTTGTTGCAGAATCTGTAGTTTGTGAGGTTTCTGTTGCTTTTGCAGTTTATCACTTTTTAAAGACTATTTGCCATTTTTAACTTCCACATAAGACAATGCATTAACCATTAGTGGTTGAGGGGGAATTGGACACACCAGTTTTTCGACTGAGGTGGTTTTTGGCTAACATGGTCTTATATACAATGCAACCCTTGTAATTTACAGTATGCGCTTTATTACATAAGGCGCACTTCGCAGGCTGATTTGGTTGCTTTGTGAAATCCTTCGAGGAGTAATCCTCCCCACATTTTACACATCTGTGTCTTTTGTGACAAAAACTCTTTGTATGCCCGTATTCCTGACAGCGGTGGCATTGCACTACATCGTAACGGTGGCGGTGTGGGTCCTCGACTTTGATTTTATGCCAGAAAAATAGAGAGATATTGTATATCTCCCGTGAATTACATTTCGGCGCAAGGTTCACAAAGGACATGTCCATAGGTTTCCCTGATGCATGGTTCTTGGGATTGTGGATGTTTCGCACCTCATTTCCCAATTTTTCTAATTGAGCTTTTATTCGCTCAGTTGGGAAACAGTACGGGAGACCCTCGAACACAACTTTGTGCGATCTCTTTTCATTCAGCTGATATGTATGCATTTGTACACCATTCTCTATACAATTTTATTGAGTTCTACAATGATAACTTTACAACTACGAAAAAACAGATAATAAATTACAATGGTTTTACAACAATATTTTACGATTGTAAGGAAAATGGGGGAAAAACCTTATATTTGATATTTTTTTATAAAAAATAACTTAACAACTAAAACTAGAAACTAAGGATCGATACTTAAGACGAAGCTAATTATGAATTAGCTTGAATTTTTTGTAATTTGCGGCGGTGAGTAGCTGCACAATCACCCCAAACTTCCGAACCATATAGCATAATTGGAATAAATATAATTTTTACTAACAAAAATTTATTTTTTATAGAGAGAAGTGACTTTCTGTTTATGAAAGTTAATAATATTCTAATTGTTCGGTTGACTTTATCTATTGTTTTGCTAATATGCAAGCTGTATGTTATTCTGTTATCTATATATAATCCAAGATATTTGATACTATTTGCCCATACTATAGATTGGGTACCAACCTGCAAGTTCGAAGTTGGCAAATAGCAGGATTTTCTTCTTGCGTTTGTTTTGTGCGTATTAAGTTTTATCTTCCACTTATGAAAGTGTGTTGCGAAAGTATGTAAAGATTTTTCAAGGATCATTTTGACCTCGTAATAGTCTTTGACAGAAAAATAATGGGCTGTGTCATCAGTAAATATTAAAGTATTGCAGTGATCATAGGTGAGGACATCATAGGTATAAATATTATAGTGAATAGGACCTAAAACTGATCCCTGAGGAACACCAGCGCTTATCATTTTTTTATTTGATTTGACTCCATCACGCAAGAATATCTGTCAGATAAAAAGCTGCGTATGGTGTAGACAAGGTACCTGGGTACACCAACGTTAATAAGTTTGTGAATAATCCCTTTGTGCCACACAGTGTCAAAGGCCGCTTGTACATCTAAGGAAACCATACCGACAGAGTTTTTCAAGTGTAGTTTATTGTTAACAAATAGTTTAAGCTTGTTGAGAGGGTGCACGCAGCTGTAGTTAGCTCGAAAGTCATATTGAACTGATGGAAGATCATTATTTCCATCGATGTACGAATTTAATCTTGATTTTACAAATCGCTCAAAGATTTTAGGGAAGCCGCACAAGAGGCTGATTGGTCGAAAGTTTTCTGGACAGTCAGCTGGTTTTCCAGGTTTGGGCTTCTTTCCATTTGAGTGGAAAATAGCCTGTGGATAAGCATTTATTGAAAATAATGGCCAAAAATTGAAGTGCATGTTTAGGTAAATGCTTTAGGCAAATGTTTGGTATGTTATCCGGACCTGGACACTTATTAGTTTTAACTTACTTGTTTAATATTAGCAACTGTGACAGGCAGCTTTACTGATGTTATATAATTGTCAAGCATGTTGTAAGAGCTATTTACTAGCTGAGTGGTATCTGCATCTGAGAGCAATTCAGTTAAATGATGCTTTTCTTCGAAGACATTACTTAAAATATTGACATTTTCTTCCCTAGTATTGAAAACTTGGTTATTGTAGCGGAAACTACGAATAAATTGTTTTTTATTTTTAAGTATTTTGGTTATTTTCGAAAACGACGTACTGTTTGAATCTAAATGGGAGAGTTTATTATTCCAATTTGCATTATTTAATTCAAACAATTGCCTTTTTATAAGACGATTGAAATGATTTAATCTGGCTTTAAAAAGAGGTTGCCTAGTTCTGATCCAATGCCTCTGCGTAATGTTCCTTATTTTTATAAGCTTTAGTATGTTACTAGGACTTTTAGGCGAAGTTGAAGATTTTTAACTTTTTTGGGTATGGCTTGATCGATTGCACCATTTACGCAAGATGTCAAAACATCAATCATGGCATCTATTTCGTTAACAGTGGATGTGGTATTAGAATTGAATTCTGCTATGTTTTGGAAGCGATGGTTAAGGAAACGCTTATAAGTCTCCCAGTTAGCTTTAGAATACTGTAGAGTTTGCTTACATGAAGTGTTTATGGTGGATCTGATGTTACTTATAATAGGTAAATGATCGGATGAAAGGTCATTTTGAACTATTGGTTCGGAGAGCAGATGAGGAGTGCTTGTTATAAAAAGATCAAGGGTAGAAGGTTTTACTTTGTAACATGATGAAATATAAGTGGGATCCATAGGGTGTATTACACAAAATTTACCTTTCATACACAATTGTTTGCTGATTTGCCACGTTGTGTGTAATAGCGACGGTGTATGTTCCTATCAGTGATGCCATTTATTGAAATTCTGAAAACTCAGTTAAAACAAGATAAATTTTGATTTAAAAAAGTTTAAAAAATCTTTTATTTTTATTTTGAAAAGTTTGTTTATTTATCTTTATTTGATCTATTTCATCAATCTCATCATTCGAATTGGTATGCGTGTCTTTAGTACCCACTAATATCATAGTTACACTGCTTCAAATTAGGTGTTTGTTTTTATGTAGTCAGAAGTTTTTGACGTGGGTAGACCTAAAAAATTGATGATAGGAAAAATAGGTATACAGTTTGGTGTTGTAGTTGCAAAACTATTGTCCACATCCAAAATCTAATTACACAACTCGGTAGCTAAAGGATCAAAGAATGGGTCACGTTTAGTTAGGACTGTGTAACATTGTGGAGGGCGGTGTGGGCTCTAAAAATTTCGACCAATTTGTTGTTTTTGCTTTTGTTGTTGTTTTGAGTGTACTTTGTTTTTGTTCTATGTATAATTTTTTTTTGCTGTCGCTTTACGCACATTCTCTTTTGTTATTGCTGTTTGCTTTATGTTTTTTCTTGTTGCTTTACTTTTTGTTGATCATTATCATCATCATGTTTGAAATTAAGAGAGTATGTAATAGGGATCTAATGTATGTATTGTACATATGTATAAAGAAATGTGTTCATTCTTTTAACTCTATGGTTATGCGTGCTCATTTCATTCCATTATTATTAAAAAATGATTATAACACACATAGACGTATCCACGCAAAACCGACGGCCGTGTCCACGACACAGCCACACCCCAATTTTTTGTTTTGGTTATATAATACATACAAATAGAACGATATTGCTAATTGTGAGAAATTGAAATGGAAATTGTGTGAAAAATACATGATTAAGAAAAATTCGCAGTGTATGCAAAAAATTCTTGCAACTTCTTACTTCATTCCTGATACTTATTTTATTAAAATGTAAAAATAAAATTACAATTTAAGAATTTACTTCTAATTGTTTTGTGCATGTTGTACTCGTATGTCTACCGCGCAACGAAAAAATACAAAAATTAACTAAAAAAGGCAGAAATTTCACAACACTGCTGCGGGGCGATTAGTTGTTTAAAAAGTACTTTATTTTTTTTAAACAGTTTAAAAACTCCTTCGATTTCACCAACAAAAACCCTCAATTACAATATTTTCTCTGTGGTTGTTGTTAAAATAAACAGGTTTTTAAACTGTTTTAGAAAAAAAAAAACAGTTTTTCTCAAGTTTAACAATTTCTTTAGGTATCACGATAATTCACTAGATTCACAAGTGTGGGAATCACGAAACTTAAAATGATAGTGATGACATACTCTAAAATTAGTGATGGCATCGCCCATAGCCTTGCCAGCTTGTTAATATAATCAAAAGTCAGACTCAAAACAGTTTAACAAATTCAATAAAGCTGGAAGTGTATAAACGACGTAAACTTGCAAATCCACTTTTGGTGCTTTCGTGCAGCGAAACACAAAAGTTGAAATGTATGAAATCGTATGAAGCGAACTACATAGCTACGTCGCGAAAGCTACAACGTTAATCAACTTCGACTTCATCAAAAAACAGTATTTATAAATGCGACTTTTCCCACTGGCTTGTCAACCAAAAAACAGCTGTTTGTGAACCAAAAGAACTATTTGATCGTGTGGTGAATGACAAAAAACTGACTTGGTAAATGGCAATTTCTTTGTAGTACAATATTTATGTCAAATTTGATGGCAGACTTTCCTATCTAATTAAAAAATTTTCCAATTCAATTTATAACGTGATAATAAAAATACATACTTCCATTTTTTAATCATTCAACTTTTAATACGTTTTTCTTCAATAATTACTTTCTCTAATTTTCAAATTCATAGCTGTTTTTTGTTTACTGAAGTCAATAACGCTGAAGCAGGAGATACACAAACGGCTTCAACGATAAGCTGCAATGTCGACAAACGATCCATTGCAGCTTCAATGTACACAACCGACGTCGAGGTACACAAACGACTTCTGCAATAAATTTAATTGGAATAACTTTTTAAATAGTAGGAAAATATGCCATCAAATTTAACATAAATACTGCAAAGAAATTGTAGTCTCATCCCATTCCGCTTTTATCTTCCTGAAGCTCAAAAGCCATCGATATATAGCCTTTTCTATTTCCAGAGCTTCAAGACTATCTAAGATAGCCCCTGTTGATACATTATTGAATGCGCCTGCAATATCCAGAAACACCCCAAGGGCAGATTCCTTATATTCCAGTGCCTTGTCTATATTAGAAAACAGCGTATGTAGTGTAGTTTCTGTGGATCTGCCTTTCGTATACGCATGTTCAGCATTTAACAGTTTCGCTGTGTTCATCGAACCCTTAATATGCGTTGCCAATATTTTCTCACACGTTTTGAGAAGGAATGAAGTTAAACTAATGGGCCTGTAGTCCTTCGAGTAGATTTGATTAGATTGAGGAATGGGTGGGAATCAGAATACACCTCGTCACCATAGCCACTAATGGACCTATTGTAACAACCCTCTTGATCATAGTTCCTCCGATATTCTATTATTCATCAAGAACTCCAGAATCTTTCTCGGATAAAGACCTGCGATATCGATTGGTTCCAGGTATTGGAATTCCAAGTATCGGAGTCTTGTCTATGCCAGACCCTCACAGTGGCATAGCACGTGCTCTGCTGTTTCCTCCTCTTCATTGCATAGTCTACAGTTATCATTGTTTGTAATACGCATATTGCGTAGGTGCTTCAGCTATCTTCGATTTGAATTCAAAGGCGTTAAGTGCATGTAGAGCGGCCTTACTGTCTGAGTGAATAACTATGTGCTTATTCACAGTAGCACACTGTAATTCTTCTCTGATACATAATTCTATAGCATGTATTTCTGCCTGGAATACTGAGTTCTCTTGCCCCATGCTGCAGACTATACGTCTCCTATGGTTTCCCCAAATACCCCAGCTCCTACGCCAATGTCAGTTTTGGAACCATCCGTGTACCACACATGGGAGTCACGAGAGGGTTTGAGCCTTGCTCGTTCCCAGTCTTTCCTGTCCTGAAATGTAACTTTAAAGTTTCTATGAAAGTTAAATTTCGTAGGACAAAGATCGCTTATGATTAGGTTGGCTCCGCTCAGATTGAGCTTATCCCTTAAACGGGATTTTTTTATATTTACAGAGTCTGCTTCATCGGATAATAGAATGAGCTTTGACATGAATAGCATTGCTTCCTTCTTTATAAACAGGTGGATTGGTGATATATTCAATAGCATCTCCAGGGCAACTGTTGGAGTTGTCCTCATGACACTAGTTATACACACACAAGCCAATCTTTGTACTCTACCGATTTTCAACCTTGCTGTACTTCTATCTAGTTTGGTATACCAGATGGGTGCAGCGTAGGATATGATTGGTCTGGTGATAGCCGTATATAGCCACAATGACATACGCGGCTTGAGACCCCAGTTCTTACCAAGGAGTCTACGACTGGTCCATATGGTGGCCCTAGCCTTATGTATGGTGGATTGTAGGTCTCTGTTCCAGAGCAGCTTCTCATCAAGTGTGACACCTAAATACTTCGCTTCTTTAGAGAATGCTACTCTTTCCCCAAGAATGGACGGTTCTTTGAACCGAGACCTATTACTCTTTTTTGTAAAGATAACTACGGTGGTCTTTCATGAGTTTACGCTAAGTCCTACTTCTGCACACCGTTTCATGATTACATTAATCGCTTCTTGGAGTATATCCGATATAGTGTCCTCAAATTTTCCGCAGACGAGAACAACAATATAATCAGCATAGAAACCATGTTTACTAAGTTATTGAAGGATTTCGTCAACTGCAATGGACCACAGAAGAGGGGAGAGTACGCCTCCCTGCGGACATCCTTTCGCAGCACGAATAGGTAGTTTGGCCTATAGCCGAGTTGATATTTCTATATTTTAGAAAGTTTTCAATCCAATTGCAGGTTGTACGATCGATACCCCTACATCGGATAGCCCCATTAATATGGCGGAATTCCGTGTTATCAAAGGCACCCGCAGTATCTAGGAAGCAGCCAACTGCATATTCTTTATTTAACAGAGATTTTTCAATCTTCTGAGTGAAGTCAAGAAGTGCGTGCGTTGTTGACTTGCCCATTTGATAGGCATATTGATTGGTGTGTCGAGGTCTCTGTTTGAGAAACTTGTCTCTAATATCTCTATCAATTAGTTTCTCCATTGTTTGAAGGAGGAATGAGGTGAGGCTAATTGGCCTGATGGATTTGGGGAGGTCCATATTTTGACCACCTGTCTTTGGTTTGTACTGTACTTTGATGCTCCTCCATTTGCTGGGGATGACTCCCCATGCAAAGCTCGCCCTAAACATGTTGGCTAGAGCACGACTATTATACGGTTGACCCTTCTGTAGTAGTGCCGGAAAGATGCCGTCTTCCCCAGTAGTCTCATACGGCTTCAATGAGCTGAATGCCAATGCAATCTTTCCACTTCTAAATATATCTCTAGCTTGTGCCCAGTCGTGAGTCCCCGGGGTTAACCCTTTTGACTCTTCTGTGTGAACATCTATGATTTCAGTCGAGTCCGAAAAGTGCACATTAGCCAAGAGTTCAAGGGTTTCTCGACTATTTTGAGTGTATGTGCCATCCGGTCTTCTGAGAAGTAGATTATTATTCGTGTGCGTTTTTGAGAGTATCTTGTGAATCTTAGCACTACTGCTTAGGTCATTTAGATCACCACAGAAGTTTCTCCAAGATACTCTCTTTGCTTTTCTAATTTTTTTACTGTACCTGGTAAGTGATACTTTTTAGTTTTCCCAGTCACCATCTTTCTTTGCTCTATGAAAGAGCCTTCTTGTTTCTTTCCGTAGTCTAGCTGGCCTATTATTCCATCAAGGGGTAATTCTGTTACCCGGTCTTGTTTTCTCGGAACAGGCTTGTTGTTACGACTCTAAAATTGAAGCAGAGGTGTTCATGCAAACTAATTTCAGTTCGGTAGGGTTACTGAGTACATAGCTACATATGTTCATTTTCCCCTCAACGGTACTTTGAAATATTTCCCAATTTGTGAATTTTGGGTTCCTATATGTAGCGCTTGTTTTAAGTTCCAAGTCAATTACGAATCTAATTTGTAGATGGTCGGACATGGATAATTCATCAGAGACATACCAATCTCTGATGAAGTTCTTAATAAAGATGGAGCAAAGGGTGATGTCTAACACTTCTTCCCTAATAATATTCCTAAATGTTGGTTTATTTCCTACATTTAACAATTTAGATGAGTGAATAAATTCAGCAAGGCACTCACCCCTAAAATTGGTGTCCGTACTTCCCCACATGGTATGGTGAGCATTGGCATCACAGCCCATGATAAGGTGTCGATTCTTTCTCTGGCAATCCTTCACAAGATTCCTTGTGCTTATGAAGGACAGGTCTACACTATCCCCTGGCAGGTATGATGAGCATAGTACTATCTCTCTCATACCTGCCGATGTAGGTACGTCTATGCAGATGGTCGTTTGATCCTTGCTAGTGTGTTCTGAAATTAAATAGGCATTAAAACCCTTCCTTATCACAATACACGCTCTATGTTTTGCTGCATTGTAGGAATCATAGAATTACTCACCTGGTATGCCCTTTGCCTGATCCTTAGCAACATATGGCTCTTGGATGAGGGCAGCATCCAGGTGCCCCAGATTAAATATTTTCTCCAGAACTGCAGAAACTGCCCTGTCATGATGAAGGTTTATCTGGATACACCTGAAGGCCATGTTGTTATTGGTTTTTTTTATGGCCTAGACCTGGCCAGATCGTGAGATCATCCTTCACTCAGTTTGGGTCCGGCGTTGTTGTTTAGGGGGGGTTGAGGACGCCTTAGCGTGGGTGCAGATATGTTCCCTTCATTTTTGGCGCTTTTATTCATCACTGATGCATACATTGATGCCTTATAGGTAGTGGGTACGTCATCAGCAGGGGATGAGCAAGTGTCCTCCATTCTCACCGCCATAGTAGGAACCGCCACCACCTCTACCGTAGGGTTAGCAATGACGATTGATGCATCTGTAGCTTCCTTTGCAGAGAAAGGCTTCGACTCTCGCTTTAGCCTGAGGCGAATCTGTGCGAGATTCAGCAGCAATTTGCCACCAAGATCCGTAATCTTCTTCTTCGACTTCTCGTCAATTGCAATGGTGACAAAGTGTCCTCCCCTATTGCACCTTGACACCTTCGAGGTCGACAAGCCCATGTTTTGCTTCGCTAGTCTGCTCAGCATCACGGATGGGCTAATGGCCTCTTCCGGTGGTAGGTATGCTACACATTTAAACAGTCGGGGCATTTCAGAACCCTCAGTGAGTTAAATAGAAGCATTTGGATAAGGCTTGAGTCTGCTGATTGCAGATTGGAACCAGTTCTTGGTCGACAGCCATCCATCCATTTCCACGTTGCAAAGAAACCCAAGGTCACTGCCGAAGTTATTGACCCGAGCCAGTTCCCTCAACAAACTGAGCTTACTGAGCTTCAGTTGTTCCTTGGTTAGTCTGTTTATCGGACCTTGTGATGTACGGCTGTATCCCTGTTGGCTTGTTTTGCCGTTCCAGATTGCTGTAAGGCCTCTGAGTATGAAGGCATCACAGCAGATGAGGATGCAGGCAAGGTAATAGCATTGAGCTTCATGACCTTGTTTGCAATCTCAGTCAGGGAGGTGTTAGCTAAGCGACAGCTTTTTGCAGAGGCGTCTGACTTCAAGGGAGTTTTTGTCGCCTTGTACTCAGCATACCTTGCACGCTCGTTTGCTCTTGCCTCCTCCAGTGAAAGACCGTTATATAATTTATAATATTTTATAAATTATTTAATATTTTAAATATAATTGCGTTTTCTTCCTATTCAGTCTTTTGGAAATACCCCTTAGTTGGCAAGCCTGGATCTTCATTAGCCATTATGCCTTTTGCAACATGGCTGGGCATACTTGATCAAATCCAGTAGACTTAAATGGTGCGAATGAATTTATTGGCCATACTATGCTTTTGGTGATTATATCGTTCGGTACTGAACCAACTCCAAACTATTTGCTCACTGTGATCATTGGCTCTACAGCCTGGGAAGTTGACACTGGTGAGGCCTTCTAGCGAGTCTTGACAATTATGCGTTCATTCGCCACTTTCTTTCCTGACAAGGCAGGGCATGATTAGCTTTTTAGTAAGAAGTATCCTTAGCATCGCCACATCTACAGTTTTATCCATGCTCCCACAAAATACCTTCCAAGAGTTTCTCTTGGCTTTACGAATTTCTTGTTTTTATATCTTCAGCACATCTCTATATTCCTTCCATCATTCTTCACTGTCTAGCCAGATTGAAGACACATATGGTCTGAAAAATATGGTGTTCCAAGCCCCTTTCAAGTTTCTACAGAAGTATTGCAAGTAGAGAGAGTTATGTAGAGAACGTTTTTCGAGGTAGGTCTAAAATATGTTGGTTCTTCTCCCCGATTTGAGATGTTAAGATTGCACTGCAAAATAATCAGAAGTAGTGACTCATCTCATCATTGATGTCGGCAATGCCCCATACCGTGTGGTGAGCATTTGCGTCTGCCTCTATGACAACAGGCTGTTTAATACCGCCGGCTGCATCCACCAACATCATGCGACATATAGCCGGACGCAAGGAGTTGAAGCTCATTCTTGCCGTCCTCTACTGCTACCACCGTAAGTCTTCTGTGGAGAGAAATGTTAACAGATTTTAGAGTTTTCCTTACCAATACAGCTGATGCTCGGGATATATGTATTGAACGATTTTGACTTTAGTCCAGAGACCATGTTATCCGAAGCAATCCATTGCTCCTGGGTTACAGCCACGTCGTAGCCGTTGCCTTCCATTTGAAGGAGAAGCTCGGCTGAGGCCGTTTACTGCGGTGTAGATTTATTTAAAGAACCCTCGCTTCTGATATCCTCATGTGGTTGGATCTTACGTCCAGCTCACCCAAACTCTCACCGGCTCTTAGATTTAGGGAGGCTTCTAGGATGGATTCGATGCCCAGTTATTCTTCGACCACTCCCTTCCTTACTGTGTTTTGCTTGTTGTCTTTGGGATTGCGTTTTTTGAGACGTAGGTACACATTTGCTATACCCCACTCCATCTTCCCACACTAGGCGTTGCTCAAGCCACAGTGGTGGTCACAGGTGGCTGATGGTGGATGGCCTACAGATATGTAAGTATGCTGCGAATATTGAGTACGCAGTCCCCGACCAATTAGCGGCGAGAATGGAAGAGGCACTTTAAAAGTCTGCACATCCGTGTGAAATTGTCGTGACGAGGCGAGTGTGAGCCGCCCACATAATAAGCTCTCAGAAACCCAAAAGGCATCTGGTCCCTGATAGGTCGGCAGCCTTGCCAACGAGGCAGGGATTCTGCGGGAAATGGATTCGAAGCTCAAAGAGCTGATAAACTTAATGGAGTTCAGAACGAAACGCGAATGCGCATATGAAAGACCTAGTTGCTACTATAATCAGGCTTCAAGGGAAATTATTGACACCAGTGCAAATGAACAATCTAGATGGGCTGACTAGCGGAAACATTCCCAGTAAGGAGTTGTTAATGCCTGCTCAGCAGATGCGTATCATGCAATCAGCACTAGACACACACCTTCTACCGGCAAAGGCGATAAAGCAGCATGAAAAATCAGAGCCTTCCCCGCCATCTGGGTAGCCTGCATCTATCCATCCCCCTGTGTCAGGTAATACCAAACCAGACAAGGAATGGAAAGAAGTGCAGCGTAAGTCAAAGAATCGCAAAAAGGGAAAGAGATCCGAGCAGCAACAGCGCAATCGACCTGATGCCATTGTTATCTCGAAGCAAGGGGATGTAACTTACGCCGACATGCTGAGGTTGATCAAGAATCAGTCAGAACTGAAAGATCTTGGCGAAAAGGTGAATAAAATAAGGAAAACCTGCAAAGGGGAACTGCTTCTTGAGCTTAAAGGTGAAATCAAAACAAAAGCCAAGGAATTTGAGAGCGTTTTAACTACGGCATTGAAAGAACAAGTAAAGGTTAAAACCCTTTGCCAGCAAAAATCGGTGGAACTTGGACGAAGTAGGCACCCCAGAGAACATTTGTGGAACCATACGCACTCAGTAGCATAGACACGTCTGCTGTAAAGTCTTTGCGAAGAGCAAGATATGGGCGAGCAAGAAAATTATGGATGTGTGACATATATGAATGTTATGGGTTCGGTGTAGAATACGTGGAAACAACATGCCGATCAGAAGCTATCGCTACCTCAACTATGCGCACGTTTCTCAGAAGTGCAGAAAACCCGTGGATCGGACAGGCGAATGCTTACGCTGCGACATGAAAGGTCAGAGGTTGTGAAGCAAGTCCGAAGTGCTCAGTCTGTACAGACGGGGACAAGAATCACCCTACAGACTCTTTCCGGTGTCCCATGTACAAAAGCGTAATGGTGAAAGTAAACAAAGCTTATCCAAATAACCTGAACCATTGCAAGGCCGTCCAGGATCTGTTGCATCAGACTATCAGCCGTGAGTGAACCTTACTGTGTGCCTCAGTTGGACAACGCATAGGTAGCTGATCAGACGAGAGGGGTTGCAAACTGGGCCTGCGGACAACTCCCAAAAGAGATCTGCAGACCATCAAACCACAGGGGTTTCTTCTATGCAAGGATCAAAGGCATTCATATTCTTCGCTGTTATATGCCATCAAGTGATGACTTAACAGCTTTTAATGCGTCCTTTGATGATCTCGAACCCAGTGCTCGCAGTAAAGCCCCACTCATAGTTGCAGGAGATTTTAACGCTTGAGCGATTGAATGGGGTAGTATTTGGACCAATCTTAGAGGCATTCGCTAGTCTGGATATCACCCTCCTTAATACGGGGAACAAGGTGATTTTCCAGAATAACCGAGGAGAGTAACGGAAAATTTCGCATACCAGGAGCCAAATATAAAGCGAAGCGTACGGAGCTGCGCAAATCCATCCAGAGGAGTAAAAGCGTATACTTCCCCTGATTATAGCAGATGAGCTACTAGACGCCTCCAAAAGAACAGGAAGCAAAAAGACCCCCGGACTAGATGGAATACCCAACAGTCTCCTGAAGTATGCAGTTCAGAGGAATACAGATGACTTGTGTGGAGTACAGAATGTTTGCTTGAAAGAGGGCATCTTTCCCTCCTGTTGGAAGCGGCAGAAGCTAGTGTTGATACCGAAAGGCAGCAAGCCGCCGGATCAGCCGTCATTTTACAGTCCACTGTGTATGCTGGACACAATGGGCAAGATACTAGAGTGTATCATATGTCAACGTCTTGAACAGGTTACTGAAGGTCCAAATGGTCTGCATAATAATCAGTATGGATTCAGGAGGAACAGGAGTATCATCGATGCAATAGACCAAGTCCACGACATTGCACGGAATGCGAATGCTGGTGAAAGATGGCTCTCGGGCACCAAGAAGTACTGCGCTGTAGTTACTTTGGACAAAAAATTCCTTCAACTCTGCGAGATGGGGCAACTTTGGACAATCTCCGTGTACCAAGGTACCTTGTCAGGATGGTGACGTCATATTTGAGCAATAGAACGCTCATATATGACACAGAGATAGGCCCAAAAACCTACAACACTACTGCTGGTGTACCCCAGGGATCAGTGCTCCGCCCAATCCTATGGAATGTGATGTACGATGGTGTGTTCAGTGCGCCTGTGCCCGATGATGTTGAGATAATTGGTTATGCGGATGAGCTCCAGGGAAAATGCAACATCGCTGTTATAAGCATGAAAAGCTGTCTGCGGCGGACTGGCCAAGATGTAGCGGACCAAAAAACGGAGATGGTTTTAATTAGCAGCAGGAAAAAGATTAAGACTCTTAATATTTGTGTCGGGACGCAAGATATAGCATCTGCACCCTTCATCAAGTATATGGGGGTTCTTATGGATTACCGTCTAAACTTTAGCGATTACATAAAATTCTCTAGCGAGAAGGTATCCAAGACTTGCGCAGCCCTAGCAAGGCTTATAACAAATGTTGGAGGGCCTAGACAGTGCGTGAGTTGCTTGCGGCTGTTAGCAAATCAATTATCCGGTATGCTGCACCTGTGTGGTCATGTGTAACCAAGCACAGATCGTACGCTAAGGGAGCCACCTCAATGTATCGCCTTAACTCCTTCAAGATACACTGTGCGTTTTTGACGCGATAAGCGTAATTGCCAACAGCAAACCGGTCGATATTGACGTAGACGAGCTGAAAAAAAACGCCATCTTCCCAAACCTTGCGTATAGGATATCCTTGGTTATATCATTGATTTGGAGGATGTTGCTTTGGTCACCGCTGGCATCTGCCTGCTTGCCACATGCAACACACACTCACTGGTCAGCACGTCAGGATTTTGCCTTTGTAGAAGATGCAATGCATCCTCCGGGTTCACCACTCATGGTATTACGACCTTCGCTTTGGGCAAATACGGAATATCACCGCGGTCTTGGAGCGTTTTAACTGCTCCCACAACCCATGCTAGTGTAGGATCATTATTACACTTGAGGATATTTACTCTCAGGAAAAAACCTGCCCCGTCAAATGATAGCATTGGCGCATTTGGTTCAAGGCCCATTTGCCCAAACATGGCTTCTAGCAGTTTCATCTCCACTCCCCTCCACCGGTCCTGACTTATTTGACCTAGCGAATTGCTACAGTCAATAAGTGCTACGATCAGATGTCGTTTAGCAGCTTCACTGACCTCTGCTGCCGCTCTTCATGTCGACAGGTTCTTAGAGTTGGAAACTTCCTCTTTGTGTTTCCTTCTTTTCTCCGAAAGACCAATTTTATCTTCAAAGTTATACATTTCGCTATTTTGTATTTAAAAAGGGCCACGAAAAAGCTCATGACTAAACATTTTTGGTGACCCCGACATGATCTTCACATTTATAAGATATACATAAAATGCAAGACGATACATTTTTTTAACAACTACTAACTACTTTTTATCCCACGCCACTTTTCCCCCAAAAAACCGCTCGAGCTGGGGTCCATTAAAAACCGAACAAGACTTGGTATCGACAACAAGTCACTTTGGTACTGAACCCGAGAAGGAACATTAAAATTTATACTACCAAGCAAACAAGGGGAAAAGATGCGGCCTACAATTGCATTGTGTAATAATGTGACACCAAGAGTCGTTCTTTGAGTGAATAAAAGCTTAATTCTGGCGAAATTAATGAAGATGAGCTAAATGAGAACATCATCTGCCGTAGCATTTTCGTTGATCAGCAACGAGCCATCGAAATTCCAAGTATTCATATCAAATCGTATTGTAACCATTCAGAACCTGACCTCTGGCATGGAGTGGCGGTATGTGCCGACGAATCACAACCCTGTAGATATATTGTCCAGGAGAGCATTTCCCAGCGAGTTCGTAAAGTATACACTTTCTTGTCTTGCGCTTCTATTATCATCGCTATTTCACGTTGAGTTAGGTTGGTATTAAAATATTTTTCTCCAGCTGCTGCTACCAGGTATTTATAAAAGCGGTTTGTCCAACCTGCTGCTTTTTCCAGCTTTGTACTCCAAAAAATTGATTTTAATGCCTCAATGAGCTGATTGCAGCGATTATTCCAGTGTTCTTTTATCCCAGCATTCCATTGAAAACTTATACTCTGTTCTGCTCCCAGCTGATTAAGTTTACTAACTCACTCAATGTTTCCTCATAGAATAGCTTTGGACAGCATATGCGGTAATCTATCTGCGTTATATGTCAGTAAAGTATTTGTGATGTATTGCATATGTAGATCTAATGTATAGAAGTGACCATCTTCCGTACCAGTTTCCAATGACAATGCATAGCCCGGTAGCCTTAGCATTCTTTTCAAAAAATACCGCTGGAACTTGTTTACCTCTTCCGGCATTGTGTATCCCCAAACATGCGCCGCAGACGCTTGGATTGACCTGCAAACTTCCAAAAATAGTTTCCATTTTGATGCCAGTGTCATTTTTTTTTAGCCTAAGAAATTACGCCATGTCGAGTTAATGCCGTTTTTTGCTTGCACAATTCGGCTAGTGATGTGTTTGGCGAAAATCATCTTTGGTGTGAGAATTACACCAAAATACCGCAGACTTGGTGTCTTTGTAGATTTCTTCTATACTCTATATTAAAGAGATTCTGGACACGTTATCAAAGACAGCCCTGAAGTCCACAAAGAAGAGGTATTTTTTTCCTTTGTACATTTTATGTTCACAATACTTGACAAGTTGTATACGTTATCCATAGTCAAGTATCCTCTTCTTGGAAATCGTTTATGATGGTACAATGTTCTGTCCATTTGCGGATTCGAACATTCAGTAAACCCATGAAGACCTTTGCAATGGTATTCATAAAGGCTATTCCTCTATAGTTGTTTATCATATTCGGGTCTCCTTTTTTATATATCGGGAACAGGGTGATGTTTAACAATGGTTTGTCTACTTGTCCTGTATCGAGTATAACGCTGTAAGTTCTGGTTAACTCTTCGAGGAACTCGCTGGTTGCATTTTTGAAAAAATCGTATGGTATCCTATCCATTCCAGGGGCTTTGTTATTTTTTTAATTTTTTAATACCTGCTGAATATCGGATATTATTATATCCCTATCTAGAATGTCAAGGGATTGATATCGTTGGCCATAATGAATTTCACAGAAGTCTTGGGTACGGTATAAAAGGCTTGCAAAATAATGTTGAAACTCTTTTGCTGATAGATTTACTCCATTTTTAAAAGTTTGCCCTATTTTTTCGTTCGCAACTCTCCACCAATCTGTAGAGTCTTTTACATAGTTTATCTTCTGTTCAATCCTTTTATGGCATTCAAGTTTGGCCTGACCACACACATTTCTATGGATTTGAATAGGTCTTAAATAGGATGACTTGCCACTTTCTTTTACTTTTGTGCCACTCTGTATCTCTACTCAGTTCCTGATAACTTCAATCAGCTAAGGTAAGGTCGACGTCTTATTTACTTCCTTTAGGATCTGTAGGTTCTCATTTAATTTTTGTTGGTATGTGCTACGCATTGACTCTATCCAGCGTTGTTTCGGTATTAAGTTCAGTTTGTATAAAAAAGACCAATCGATTCCTTAGCGAGGACTTAAAGACATACACTTCGAACACAGTCGCTTACGGAGCAAACCCAGCAGCAGAATTTATGGCTATTCGAGCCATGCATCAACATTCTTATAACGAGAAAGTAGAATTTCCATGCTGTCAAAATCATTTACATGGACTGCTACGTCAATGGCCACATAACTGGAGGTGACACAATCGAGGAAGTCTCTCAAATTCGATGTCAGAGAAAGGAGGTATTGCGAATAGGAGATTTCCCAATACGTAAGTGGTGCTCCACCGAACCTGTAGAATTTTCTAGGGAAACTGAAACAAACCGAGAAATGTTTCTGAAATTTCATGATGGAACGGACATTATTAAAACTCTTGGTTTATCTTGGGATCGTTTGTAGATATTATTCTTTCCCATTATAGGCAAACTTATTCTCAGGGGCCAATCACAATTTTTGATAATGTTGCTAGATTTTACGATCCTTTAGGATTGATAGCTCCCATCGCGACAAGATTAAAAATATTTCTGCAAGTAACTTGGAAGGAAAAGATCAATTGCGATGAAAGTTAGCGCAAACTCTGCACTCTTGTTGGTTGGAAATTGCATCGCAGATTTCAAGCGTTACCAGCTTCAAATTTCCTTGCTTCGTTTTGCTACTTCAAGCTACTTACCAAATTCATGAATTTTGCAACGCAATCACCATTAAACTTTATTAACTGTGCTTCTAACAGGATTTCACAAATTCAGGAGTAAACTGTGGGTATGGATTGGCATCACGTGAGCTTTCAATCAAGCCCAAATGACATTCTATCCCGTGGATGTACGCCTCATGAATTACTAGAATGTAATCTCTTGTGCGAAGCGCCACCTTTTTTGCGTTCTAGTGAATTTCAATGGCCTCTAACTTTGCCAGCTCTTATGGAGTTTTCAGAACGTTGCCACAGAACTATAGTTTCTTCATGGCAAATAGATTATCTTTTGATTGCAAGTTTCAAAATTCATTTGAAAAGTTGTAGCGGGTATTCGCATACGTTCGCCTATTTCTGTACTGAAATGCAAGATGAACTTCGCTTAAAAGTATCTCTCACTCTTGAAGACAGAAGAAGCCACGCACACTTGCTCATTAGATGCATTCAGTAAGTGCATTTCGTTGATTAGTAAAGGACGCTTAAACTTGAAAGGTACTTCTGATCTAAAAGTAAGCTTCTATCGCTTAATCGATTCGATGGGTCTGGTTTGGGCTAGCAGACGGCTTCCAAACTCTTATTTGGATTATGATGCCAAGCACATATTGTTATTACTAAAACATCACCCGGTGACTAACGCGATCATCATGTTTTTTCATAATAAACAAATGCAAACGCTGGTTCCATTTGAAGCCAAGGATTTCTGAGCACATCATGTTGACTTTTGTGGGCCTTTCTACTACAATTCTGAGGTAAGTAACAGGTCATCAATTAAGCGTTCCATCGCAAGTATTTGTCATTAGCAGCCAGAGCTTCCAGATCTATTGGAAGTCTACCAGCAAGTATACCCGCAGCAACATCTGCAACTGTTCGATACGCTCTACAGATTTTTAGGTTAGCCAATCTGTGAACACTCTTTATCTCGCGGAGGTAGGACTTGGTTGCACGTGCCCCAACCCAGATTGGAGCATGGATTGCTGCCCCAAAGATTCTGATTCACTCCTCCTAGCAGTCTGCAAAAGGCACTCTGCTTGCTCCTATAGATCTCCTTGCTGAGTTGGGACTTTTTTGCATACAATCCCTAAGGAGGAGGGTTTAATAAGAGTCAGAGTTCCTCCTTCTCATGAGCTGGAATCCTCTTCGTAGCTGATGACATTGTGAGCGAAGTTCTGCAATTTCATCAATACACCAGTAGTAATGGCAGGAAACCTACCTTCTTCTTGTCTTTCGAGGCATACAGCCAACACATATCCTTGTGAGCTCCTGCATAAGTTGACGGGATTGCTGACTCGCGTTACCAGTCACTACTTCAAGCTCAGAGATGAACAAGTCTAATGATTCCTTATCCAACTTCCAAGTTTTCCAGGCGACACCCAGGCACGTTTCCTCAATCTCCCTCTCTACATAGTGAGCCTTGCTTGTGGGGAAATACAAATTTGTATCGCAAGGTGATCACTATGGGTGTAGACATCTGCACCTCCCATTTGATAGAACTTGCAATTGATGTACTACAAAAGATATAATCTATAGCCGAACCACCTCTCCCTTGTCTAACGTTGTTGAGTTATTTCTATTGAGGCCGTCGTGCTTTCAGTATACTCAAGGGGATAAACGCTTACCTAGGTCTGTGCCGTAATTGAGTGTGCTGAAGGAAGTCTGGTCTATCACCTCCACGTGGTGACGGCTGGAAACAGTTGCAGTATGTCTCAAACCGGACGTGTCATTAAGACATGTTCAGTTGGGTCATGCGGCAAGCTGGCTAAGATAGATCAGGCGGAGGGAGTAAACCCTCTTAAATAAAATCTTCCCTAACCCAAGGTGTTATGCGTCCCGTGCCTATTGGGTGGTTTGCAGCCAGGGAACAAACCGGCTGTATTATAACGGAGCTGCCTCGATACCGGGTCACCTCGAGGTGTATCTATGACCTTACCGTGGTATGGGGCGCTGCCACGGTGGACTACTAACTTCCCCTCTCAACCAAAGGACTGCCAACTGCCTAGGCAGGCGGCGGTCAAATATGAACAATGAATCCTACAAACACAAAAAAAGTATGGACATGCAGTCCCTAAATGCAAAACCACAACCTGGCTCAAGCCAGGTCCACGTGCCTACTACCGAAGCTGGGACAACCGAGCCTAGCGGAAGTAGTAGCACTACACTGCCTAAGAAGGCTACCACCTGCACGGGTACAGCTGAAACCGGGAATAAACCTGGTGTAATCGGAGGTACCGGTGCAGGGAGTAATGTCGGCACCCCCCTGTAGCTAAGCATAACTACAAGGAGAGGCGATCGGCGTTACGTCTACTGGAACGCCTGAGAAACGTTCCTGATGCTGAAAGGTCGGAAAAGCAGAAGGCCTCTATCCTATGGGCCACGCGGATAACGGGGGGACTTGTACAAGTTCCTAAACCGAATCCGCCACCCAAAAGACAGAGATCGGACGATCTTCCTTCCAGCAGCAACTCAGCCAAGAGACCGAGAAATCGGGGGGCTGTTAAAACCTTCAGCGAGGCGGTCAGCGGCCAACAAATATGGGCGGTCGTTGACAGAAGCAACGCTGAAGGTACGATCACGCCAGAGAGCTGGAGGAAAGTTGAGGCCAAGCTAACAAGCGTGTTCTTTCAAATATTGAAAGAGCATCCTGGCCCAGCTCCCTTCTGCCGCGATGGGGGTGGCACCAAAACCACGTCAAACTAATCGCCTGTGCTGATCAGAGATCTACTGATCTGTACAAGATAGCCATCTCCAGGATTGGTGAGGTATGGCCAGGGTCAAGGCTCGAGGTTATATCAAGGGAGGATATCCCTTGTTTGCCAAGAGCAAGGGCATGGATCCCAGCCGAACCATCAGACCCGAAGATGGTACTTGAAATGATCAGGGTGTGTAACCCTGATCTACCAACTAAGACCTGGAAGATCACCAAGATGGAGGAGCCAAAAGGTGAGTTCCGTACTGCAACCTTCGTGGTCGGTAAGGACTCGCTGGAACCTCTATCGAGATCGGAAGGGGTCATTAGTTACGGTTTCTCATCAATAAAGATGAGAATCTACAAAAAGGATGGAATGCCTCCGACCAACATAGATCCGGGCACATCCTCAACTGCGAAAGAACATCTAGGTTCTGCAACAGAAGCGGGAACGCCAAGAAGGGCATCGGATGGTGACAGTATCTTCTCTCTTCTGGAAGGAGTGTCGAAAACCACTCTGACAGATGAAGAGGAGCTACTGGCATCAGACGAGGATGCTGAATCAACGTTGGTGGAGGTGGAGTCTGGAAATGACGATCCGGATACTCCAAATTAACCTCCATCACTCAAAGGTTGCGTCCGCCAACCTTTTACTCCGTCTGGCAAGCAGCGGATACCATATTGTCCTGATACAGGAACCATGGGTAGTACATGGTCTTGTTTGCGGGCTCAGGAGCAACAAGTATAAAATCTGTCACGTACACAATCAAGGTAAGCCCAGAGCATGTGTACTAGTAAAAAGGGAGTTAGCTGCATTTCTGCTCTCTAATTTCAGCGATGCAGACCAAGTCACCATCAGTCTCGAAGCAGGTGGTGAACGGATGTGGCTAGCAACAAGCTATCTGGCCCATGACCATGACGCACTACCAAGACAAATTTTCAAGGATCTGGTAGCGCAGACGTCAACGCGCACCATTCGGTGTGGGGCAGCACGGACATCAATGCTAGAGGTGAGTGTCTTTTTGATTTCATTATTGGCTCTAATCTCCAGATTTGTAATAAAGGTAATAAGTCAACCTTCATTGTTAGTAATAGGCAAGAGGTAATTGATGCTACTTTTGCCTCTAGCTCCATCTATGAGAAAATAAGTAAATGGAAGGTTTTGGAAGAACATTCCTTCTCCGACCATAGGTATATCTCATTTGAAATTGGCAAAACCCTACCAAATCCCAAGCCCGTCCGGAATATTAGGAAAACGGATTGGGATAAATATGTAGGCTTAGTAGGGAACACCCCTGAAACCCATGCATGCAGCACTCCAGATAGTGTAAGAAAGCTAGAAACATTGGTAGAGTCTGTAACAGCAAACCTTAACGCAGCCTTGGCGCAAGCCTGTCCGATAAGAAAACCGAGAGGTATAGCCAAACCTCGGTGGTAGACAGGTGAGCTAAGTAAGCTTCGGGATAGAAGCAGACATGCCTTTAATAAGGCAAAACACACCCGCCTTGAAGAAGACTGGAGAGGTTATAAAGAATCTCTAAAGGTCTACAAAAAAAGTAAACGAGCTGCGCAGAGGCAATCTTGGAGATCTTTCTGCGAAGAAGTGGAAGGTGCATCCGAGGCTTCTAGACTCCGGAAAATTCTGGCAGGAAGCTCCCAAAACTGGGAGCTACTGCAGAAGGCGGACGGTTCGTTCACCACAACAAGCAAAGAGTCATTAGAACTCTTACTAGACACACACTTTCTGGGATGCTCGGACAACACTGAGCAAGACGCGGACAGTCTAGTGAATGGTCGTGAAATCAGGATAGATGCGATATCTGAGGACCGACTACGGGTAACGGGTTAAACCTTTTAAATCTCCGGGGCCAGATGGAATTCACCCAGTGGAACTACAGAAAACCATTGGACACCTGACTGGCAAGTTAATGGCAATTTTTAAAGGTTGTCTCAAGCTTGGCTACATACCTCAGGGATGGAGACGGGTTAAGATAGTTTTCATTCCAAAGGCAGGTAAAAGCTCGCACACCCATCCAAAAGACTTAAGACCGATCTCTCTATCTTCCTTTCTACTGAAGACACTAGAAAGGCTGATTGAAATCTACTTAAGACTGACGATAGACAGGAGGTTGATCTCTCAATCTCAACATGCCTATACCAAGGGGAAATCGGTTGAAACAGCACTACATTCCCTCATCTCCACTGCGGAGGGACCCCTGCATCGGCAGGAGTTCACCTTAGCAGCATTCCTCGATATAGAAGGGGCCTTCAACAACGTCAATGCGAGGGCGATCACTGCAGCACTCACTGACCTGAGAACGGAATCGAGCCTAGTGGAACTCATCGACAAAATGCTAAAAAGCAGAGTCGTTGAGGCAGATCTGGGAGATTCCAAACTTCGAAAGGCAGTGAGAAGAGGCACACCGCAAGGTGGAGTCCTCTCACCGTTTCTATGGAATGCAGTAGTTAATAAACTACTAGTAGGTCTAGAATCGATGGGCTGCAAAGTGATCGCATATGCGGATGACGTTGTTATTGCCGTTTCTGGAAAATACTTATCTACTCTGAGAGACCTTCTGCAGGGTGCTCTGAATTTTCTTTCCAAGTGGGCGGAAGATTGTGGTCTTGGAGTCAATCCGGACAAGACGCAGGTCATCCTCTTCACTAGGAAACATAAAATCCCCTATTTAGATCCGATAATGCTTTCGGGGAAATGTGTGATGATATCGGAAGAGACAAAGTACTTAGGCTTAATCATTGACAGGAAACTGACATGGAAGCCGAATACTCTAGAAAGAGCTAGGAAGGCTAGCGTGGCACTCTATGCCTGTAGAAGAGCAATAGGCAAAACATGGGGAATCAAACCTAAAACTGTTTATTGGCTCTATACATCAGTTGTCAGACCCATTCTCCTTTACGGAAGTGTTGTCTGGTGGACTGCGATGCAGAAGAAAACCTACTGTGAAATGATCGGTAAGGTTCAAAGATCGGCGGAGGTGGCAATAAGTGGTGTCATAAGAACTACGCCAACTATGGCGTTGGACATCATCTTACACCTGCCACCGATCGATCTTTTCTGCAAACACCTAGCGGCATGCTCAGCCATTAGACTCAAAGCATGCTCACAATGGAAAGGGAGTTCGTATGGACACGCAAGCATACTGAACTCCTACACTAACATTCCTACTCGACTTGATCGCCTCCCGTCATCTTTCTGCTTCGAAAGGAAATTCTCTGTAAGGTTTCCAACGCGGCAGGAATGGCTAGAAGGTGATCCATCACAAAGTGCCCAGATCAAGATATACACAGATGGATCTAAAATGGATACCGGTGTAGGGTCTGGAATTTACTGCGAAATGCCCTCAATCTGCAAATCCATTAAACTAATGGACCACTGCAGTGTTTTTCAGGCGGAAATAACTGCCATTCATGAAGCCATAAAATGGTTGCAGATAAACAATATATCTGGCAAGGATATATGTATTCTATCAGACAGCCAGGCTGCCCTAAAAGCCCTGGATGCACCCCATACAACATCTAGGAGTGTCTCAGATTGCCGCCGATCTCTTAATGAGATGGCATCACAACTCTGCATTAACCTGTGCTGGGTTCCCGGTCACAGGGATATTCCAGGAAATTGCAGGGCTGATGAACTCGCAAGAGAGGGCACCAACCTGCCACATGTCAGTAGGGGCATGGAGAGCATTGGTGTCCCAATTGCGACGTGTAAACTTATCGCCAGGGAAACACTAATAAATTCCACAAATCATAGATGGAGTAGTGCTTCTACCTGCGAAATAGCCAGGCAAACATGGCCAAAGCTAAATCAGCGTCTATCCTTGTCTTGTATTAAGCTAGATAGAGCTCAATTAGGAATCCTGATAGGCACCCTAACAGGACACTGTTTAATAGGTAATCATGCAACTAGACTGGGAGTCTTAACGCATGATTTCTGTCGCAGCTGCAGAAATGAAGAGGAACTGGAGACAATCCAGCACCTCTTCTGCTCATGTCCAGCTCTGGCCAGAAGGAGGATACGTTTCTTGGGTTCCCCCTTCCTAACAAGTATAGATAACCTATATCAACTAGGCATAAATAACCTCGTTCGCTTCATTAAAAGCTCCGAATGGTTCAATTCGGTTGGGAGGTAGCCAAGCCCCACCCCTGTGGCTCACAACGGACGCATCTTGTGGTCTAAGTGGCATCACTCGTTCAGTGATGCAGCTACCTAACCTAACCTATTTCTATTGAGAAGAACCATATCTAGGGAAGCAAATGCACCTATGACAGCACGTCCCTGCCTATTGGTCCTATTACAGCTCCATTCCAGCGCCCATGCGTTGAAATCTCCAGTAATTATGAGGGGTCTTTGAGTCTTCCTTTGTCTTATAGAACTCACTAAAAATTAGTACGTCAGCTTCCATGTCAACCGCTGTTTGGGAGAGTAAGTCCTGCACCGCACTGCAGCGATTAAAGTTAGACTATAAACACTTAATCATGTTTAGCTTTTAGATCCCGCATGGTCTTCGTATAAGCTTCGCACTTGTAACTCCCAGAAGCATGCGCATTATTACTTTTCGGTGAAAAACACACTTGGGATTCTCCTGACATGTCTTTGCGATATCTCCCTCAACTCCGCATCTGAGTGATCGGAACTGTTCTTGGATCCTCTTGCAATGTGACCATACTACAGGCATTTGAATGTTTATGTTTTACCTCATGTGACAGCGAACCCAACTCACCTACAATGATCCCGCTTTAAGCAAAGATTCTTCTTTATTCACTGGTAAGCTTACTGTTGCTGACTTCGTCCCATCTTTACCAGATTTATTGCTTTAATGGCAATGCTGCTATCCTGGATTGCAGGGAAATGTTTAATGATGGCTGCTCTTCGTTCTTTAGTCTCTGTGACTTAATCCAAGTCGCGGAATTCTATGACTGCTAGTTGGGAGAGAGTTTTAAAAGTTACATAGCTCTGCAAGGCTTCCTTCATCTTATCCTTAAGGGTTTTCGTCAGTGCGCTACCCTTTTTGGAAAGTTGAAGAAGAATTTCTCCCATGGCCGTTCTGCATATCCTGCTAACTCTGTCGCCAACCTCATGGAGTTCGAGTTTCCTTTTTATTTCCTTTAGGATATCAGCATATGCTAATTTCGATGCTTTTGCAATTATTAGATCATCGCGACGTGTTCGGGGAGGCTTCACTTCACCTTTTTTAGGCGGTAGCATAAAAGGTGCACCACGTTTTTGTATCCTTTTTTCGCTTCTTTCGGGCCTTTTCCACTTGTCATTTATTCTCCGTAGGCTTTGGCTTTTCAACTGCAACCCTTACTGAGCACGTGCTGCGAATCAGATTGTTTTTTCCATCTGCTGTCTTTATGGACGCTGCGCTAGCCGTACGCTTCTACTGTGATTTCCTTTCTATCTGCACAGTGACTGTGGTGACACTCATTGCTAATTGGACAGGGTGAAACTCTTCTTTAGCCTCTTCTCTGTGAAGCCTTATAGCTGATGCTAGTAGACCCCTCATCTCATTGTTGGTTCTCCAGCGCTTGCTGTATGTAGTTCCTCTGGACTTTTGTTTCCAGGCGTCATCCTTTTTGTTTGAGGTGATTTAGATTTAGTTGGCTTGGCTGAACCTGCCACAGGTTCAACTAATGTCCCACCCGCATCTTTATCTTTATTTCCTGCATCTTCATTCGCTGGTACCGGAGTCCAGATTTAAAAGAAGAAGGTACTTCAATTCTCACAGGAAATTTCCCACGAGCTCATTTGTGAATCTGGGACCCTTCTTGGATGCGAGCGGCTCAGGTTGCTGCTCCGCCTAAAGGCCGTAGTCGTATTTTTCCTGATACCTACCTACCGTCAGGCTTCATTGCTGCCGATCTATGAGGTTCAGACGCAGACCAAAAGGCCACCCAATCTGGGAGCAGACGCTTTTTGGGTTTGGGAGAGCTTATTAAACCGGCAGCTCACACTCGCCCTGACACGAGGATTTCCCAAGGGTGTGTAATCTTTTAAGCTACCCCTTCCATTCTCGCCACTCATTGGCAAGCATCGAATATAAGGAATATTTTATTTATGTTTGCTTTATTGCCTAAAAATAACAATTATCTCTTAAAGTTAGCGCTATATTTATGGATTATACAGAGTACAGAACTTATTAACTATCTTAACAGCTGAAAAATTTATAATTAGATTATAATATAATACGTAAATATGTCAAAAAGGTATAATTAAGAAAAAATGGCATACACAAAAACTTTATTAAGTAACTTAAAACTAGAGCTACAACTACAATATGTGACTCGCACTTAATTCGGCTTGACTGAGAGTTAATACAAAGTACCAGTGAACTCACAATAACTGAAGTACACGATTTCTTAAGTATGAAATTTTTTATTGCCCGAGAGATTTGATCATCTATCCAACTAACATCGACTGCAACACGCAGTCGAGTACATAGTTGCAAAGAAAAATGGGATATTGAGAATCATTATTAATATTTTTTTTTTTTGTGCAACCTGTAGTTTATTCCTATGCGTTTGCGCGCAGAGCCCTCAAATTTCTGATCCATACAACATTATGGGTGCAAGAATCATTTTAAATATGATTAATTTCTTTTGGATTGATAGCTGGGATCTGCGGTTAATAAACGGGAAAGGAGGAAACCGGTTTTATTGACCGTATCGATGGATTTACCTATGTGCTCTATGAAGATAAGCTTCTTGTCGAGAAAGAGTCCAAGGTATCGGATAGAATTCTTCCATATAGAACTCTTGAGAGCTTGACGTGTTTTTTTTCACTCCGTGATATAATTGATTTATTATCTATACTTTTAATTCATAATACTTAAAATCAGGTAATATTTATTTTGATCGTGTTTTGCTTATTTTAGTTGTACAGAAAAGTTAATTTGCAAATATTTTATAATTACATCAAGTGCAATTGCATTGTTTTTGCATTGTTGTTTTACTTTTTAAAACAGTTGATTTTTCTTGTTGTCCATAACGTCTCCGTTACATGTTTCTTCTTCTTTTCTTTGTGTATAAGTCCCAATAGCAATTTATCGCTTTTATTTTTTTTTTTTTTTATTTTATATCCCAGTAGGAAATTGAAAGAATTTTCTTTTTCTCTTTTTGTATAATTTTTTTTTTATTCTAAATTTCTGTTTTTTTTTTATGCAGTGCTGCAACGGTCTATGTATTAAAAAAGATTGTTTTGATACTAACAAAAATCGTGCAGTCACATGTTGGATGTGCAACATCATATGCCCAATAGTGATTCATTTTTACATCCTTCCATGCCTACAACGTCACCTGGCACTACTAATACTTTACTTGTCCTTAATACCACTCCTAATCTACAATTACCATTGCCCTCTGTGCCATCCCTTGCATTTCCTGATTCTCCACTTCATTCCTCAAATCGTGATTCTTTGTCCTCTGCCTCATCCCTCTCAGTGCCTCCACCGGCACACAACAATACTCCTGCTCCTCACTTGTTGCTTATAAATACCCTCCTGTTCTTTCTTTTGTTGCTCCACGGCGACAAGTCTTCAACCTGTGATAATATTGTTTCTTATATAGAAGCCAAGTTAGAGGTAAAGGTGACTGTTCAGAAATATAATTTTTCTAACCCACGCGATATTGCGTCCTTTAAAATAAGTGTCCCCGAAAACATTTTTAATATTGTTTGTGATACAAAATTTTGGCCTGAGCAAGCTGTTGTTCATGAATTTAAACATCGGAGAAAAAATCTTCGTCCGACTGTTAGTGCGGCCTCTACTAGTTCTTCTTCACCATCGAATATAATTTCAAAAAACTAATTTCCCCTTCTGAAAACCTTTCTATTCACTATCAGAATGTTAGAGGCCTTCTTTTTAAACTTGACGTTTTGTATAGGGATAGTTTCTTTTTTGAAGCTGATATTATAGCGTTTTCAGAGACATGGCTCAACTCTGATATTCTTAGTAATGAAATTTTCTGTTCAAATTTCGGTACATATAAAACAGATCGCCGTAATCGCGTGTAGGTGAAATATCACACTTATGATCGGAATTAGTAGATATGAACTTTCCAGCTTACATTGAGTTTACTTGTGTGAAGTTATTTTTGCCACATGAATCTATCTTTATATCATGTTCTTATATTCCGTCTAGTTCCATTTCGGAAATTCATTTGAGTCATGCCACTGCTATTAACTCAGTTAATAACATTCTTCGAGACCGTGACTCTTTCATAGTGCTAGGCGATTTTAATCTTCCATTGATTTCTTGGTCCTTTTCCAGTACATCGAATTATCTACTTCCTTCAGCACATAATGATTTCTTGTGCAGCAATTTTTTGAATAGATCACTTGATCTTGTGTTAAGTAATGATTTCGCTGGTGTTTCTGTGTCTAGATCCCAACCATTATGTCTTCCTGAGGATACTTATCATCCAACATTGGAAATATCCCTGTCTGTAACCTGTCCAGCATGAGCCTCTACATCTATATGCAAGCGTCGGTTTTGTTTTCGTAAAGTCAACTTAACTAAACTAAATGCAATCTTTCTCGGAACTGATTTTGTGTACAGTTGCAGTGATATGACTACTGCTATTAATATTTTTTATGCAACGGTATACAATACTTTCGTTGCCAATGTCCCCTATATAGTTGATTCGATAGTATCTTATAAACCACCTTGGTTTACTAGAACATTAAGTCGAGGTTATATAAAAAATTTAAGAGAACTGGCTCTTCTATTGTTTTAGCTAACTTTGGTGAAGCCCGGGCTAATTTCCTTTCCCTAAATAACATCTGTTATAACAACTGCAATTTTCGCGTGACCCTATGCAGTTTAACTCAAAGCGCAAGACTTCTTCATTTCCCTCATCGTTGTATCTAGTTGATGAACAAGCCTTGGTATTGCAGACCTGTTCGCAAAATTCATTCAATCAACTTATTCCTCTAAATCTTATTTTGGGAACTTTTACCCATATCCCACTTCACAATGTAACCACATTGTTACTCCTGTAATTGATGAAGAATATCTTCTTCTTAATTTGAAATTGTTGAAACCCACTTACTCACCTGGTCCAGACAAAATACCTAGTTGCCTGCTTAAGCACTGTGCGGAGTCTCTGTGTAAGCAGCTTCTTAATCTTTTCAATTTATCAATTCAGAGCGCATATTTTCCTGATATCTGGAAGGAATCTTTCATTGTTCCGCTACATATCAAATTATAGAGGTATTGCCAAACTTTCTGCAATACCAAAGTTGTTCGAAATAATGCTCACATCAACCCTTTATCAATACTGTAAATTTATTATTTCTCCGTGTCTACATGGTTTTATGAAGAATAGATGACCAACTACTAACTTGCTTGAATTTACATCTTTGTTGAACCTTGGTTTCAACGAAAAATGTCAAACTGATGTCATTTATATTGACTTCAGCAAGGCGTTTAATTCCGTTAATCATGATCTGCTTTTATTTAAACTGGATCTTTTAGGTTTCTCGCAAGATCTTCTTTGTTGGCTTTCTTCATATTTAAAAAATGTAGTTCAGTGAGTGTTATTTAAATCCACTCTTTCCTGCCCAGTTGATGTGATTTCTGGCGATCCTCAGGGAAGCCATCTTAGCCCATTAATTTTAATTCTTTTTATAAATTATCTTCCTCTTTCCATGAATTACTCTCGTCTTTTGATGTATGCTGATGATGCCAAACATTGCCTTTCATTTACTAATATCTTTTCGCAAGTCACATTTTTGACCCTAAACTGACCTTTAACCATCACATTTCTTCAACTATTAATAAAGCTAAAAGTATTTTTGGATGTATTAAAAGATGGTCTAAAGAATTTATTGGTCTCTTCACTACCAAGCTTCTTTTCATCTCCCTTGTCCGCCCAGTACTCGAATACTGTTCGTGCGTCTGGAACCCTCAATACAGTATACACGAAGACCGTATTGAGTCAGTACAGAAATAATTCCTTCTTTTTGCACTTCGTGGCCGACTACTATGGGCAATTAACGGGTTTAAATCCTTTAAATCTCCGGGGCCATATGGAATTCACCCAGTGGAACTACAGAAAACCATTGAACACCTGACTGGCAAGTTAATGGCAACTTTTAAAGGTTGTCTCAAGCTTGGCTACATACCTCAGGGATGGAGACGGGTTAAGATAGTTTTCATTCCAAAGGCAGGTAAAAGCTCGCACACCCATCCAAAAGACTTAAGACCGATCTCTCTATCTTCCTTTCTACTGAAGACACTAGAAAGGCTGATTGAAATCTACTTAAGACTGACGATAGACAGGAGGTTGATCTCTCAATCTCAACATGCCTATACCAAGGGGAAATCAGTTGAAACAGCACTACATTTCCTCATCTCCACTGCGGAGGGACCCCTACATCGGCAGGAGTTCACCTTAGCAGCATTCCTCGATATAGAAGGGGCCTTCAACAACGTTAATGCGAGTGCGATCACTGCAGCACTCACTGACCTGACAAAATGCTAAAAAGAAGAGTCGTTGAGGCAGATCTGAGAGATTCCAAACTTCGAAAGGCAGTGAGAAGAGGCACACCGCAAGGTGGAGTCCTCTAACCGTTTCTATGGAATGCAGTAGTCAATAAACTACTAGTAGGTCTAGAATCGATGGGCTGCAAAGTGATCGCATATGCGGATGACGTCGTTATTGCCGTTTCTGGAAAATACTTATCTACTCTAAGAGACCTGCTGCAGGGTGCTCTAAATTTTCTTTCCAAGTGGGCGGAAGATTGTGTCAGGAGTCAATCCGGACAAGACGCAGATCATCCTCTTCACTAGGAAACATAAAATCCCCTATTTAGATCCGGTAATGCTTTCGGGGAAATGTGTGATGATATCGGAAGAGACAAAGTACTTAGGCTTAATCATTGACAGGAAACTGACATCGAAGCCGAATACTCTAGAAAGTGCTAGGAAGGCTAGCGTGGTACTTTATGCCTGTAGAAGAGCAATAGGCAAAACATGGGGAATCAAACCTAAAACTGTCAGTTGTCAGACCCATTCTCCTTTACGGAAGTGTTGTCTGGTGGACTGCGATGCAGAAGAAGACCTACCGTGAAATTATCGGTAAGGTTCAAAGATCGGCGGAGGTGGCAATAAGTGGTGTCATAAGAACTACGCCAACTATGGCGTTGGACATCATCTTACACCTGCCACCGATCGATCTTTTCTGCAAACACCTAACGGCATGCTTAGCCATTAGACTCAAAGCATGCTCACAATGGAAAGGGAGTTCGTATGGGCACGCAAGCATACTGAACTCTTATACTAACATTCCTACTCGACTTGGTCGCCTCCCGTCATCTTTCTGCTTCGAAAGGAAATTCTATGTAAGGTTTCCATCGCGGCAGGAATGGCTAGAAGGTGATCCATCACAAAGTGCCCAGATCAAGATATACACAGATGGATCTAAAATGGATATTGGTGTAGGGTCTGGAATTTACTGCGAAATGCCCTCAATCTGCAAATCTATTAAACTAATGGACCACTGTAGTGTTTTTCAGGCGAAAATAACTGCCATTCATGAAAATGGTTGCAGATAAACAATATATCTGGCAAGGATATATGTATTCTATCAGACAGCCAGGCTGCCCTAAAAGCCCTGGATGCACCCCATACAACATCTAGGAGTGTCTCAGATTGCCGCCGATCTCTTAATGAGATGGCATCACAACTCTGCATTAACCTGTGCTGGGTTCCCGGTCACAGGGATATTCCAGGAAATTGCAGGGCTGATGAACTCGCAAGAGAGGGTACCAACCTGCCACATGTCAGTAGGGGCATGGAGAGCATTGGTGTCCCAATTGCGACGTGTAAGCTTATCGCCAGGGAAACACTAATAAATTCCACAAATCTTAGATGGAGTAGTGCTTCTACCTGCGAAATAGCCAGGCAAACATGGCCAAAGCTAAATCAGCGTCTATCCTTGTCTTGTATTAAGCTAGATAGAGCTCAATTAGGAATCCTGATAGGCACCCTAACAGGACACTGTCTAATAGGTAACCATGCAACTAAACTGGGAGTCTTAACGCATGATTTCTGTCGCAGCTGCAGAAATGAAGAGGAACTGGAGACAATCCAGCACCTCTTCTGCTCATGTCCAGCTCTGGCCAGAAGGAGGATACGTTTCTTGGGTTCCCCCTTCCTAACAAGTATAGATAACCTATATCAACTAGGCATAAATAACCTCGTTCGCTTCATTAAAAACTCCGAATGGTTCAATTCGGTTGGGAGGTAGCCAAGCCCCACCCCTGTGACTCACAACGGACGCATCTTGTGGTCTAAGTGGCATCACTCGTTCAGTGATGCAGCTACCTAACCTAACCTATTTCTATTGAGAAGAACCATATCTAGGGAAGCAAATGCACCTATGACAGCACGTCCCTGCCTATTGGTCTTATTACAGCTCCATTCCAGCGCCCATGCGTTGAAATCTCCAGTAATTATGAGGGGTCTTTGAGTCTTCCTTTGTCTTATAGAACTCACTAAAAATTAGTACGTCAGCTTCCATGTCAACCGCTGTTTGGGAGAGTAAGTCCTGCACCGCACTGCAGCGATTAAAGTTAGACTATAAACACTTAATCATGTTTAGCTTTTAGATCCCGCATGGTCTTCGTATAAGCTTCCCACTTGTAACTCCCAGAAGCATGCGCATTATTACTTTTCGGTGAAAAACACACTTGGGATTCTCCTGACATGTCTTTGCGATATCTCCCTCAACTCCGCATCTGAGTGATCGGAACTGTTCTTGGATCCTCTTGCAATGTGACCATACTACAGGCATTTGAATGTTTATGTTTTACCTCATGTGACAGCGAACCCAACTCACCTACAATGATCCCGCTTTAAGCAAAGATTCTTCTTTATTCACTGGTAAGCTTACTGTTGCTGACTTCGTCCCATCTTTACCAGATTTATTGCTTTAATGGCAATGCTGCTATCCTGGATTGCAGGGAAATGTTTAATGATGGCTGCTCTTCGTTCTTTAGTCTCTGTGACTTAATCCAAGTCGCGGAATTCTATGACTGCTAGTTGGGAGAGAGTTTTAAAAGTTACATAGCTCTGCAAGGCTTCCTTCATCTTATCCTTAAGGGTTTTCGTCAGTGCGCTACCCTTTTTGGAAAGTTGAAGAAGAATTTCTCCCATGGCCGTTCTGCATATCCTGCTAACTCTGTCGCCAACCTCATGGAGTTCGAGTTTCCTTTTTATTTCCTTTAGGATATCAGCATATGCTAATTTCGATGCTTTTGCAATTATTAGATCATCGCGACGTGTTCGGGGAGGCTTCACTTCACCTTTTTTAGGCGGTAGCATAAAAGGTGCACCACGTTTTTGTATCCTTTTTTCGCTTCTTTCGGGCCTTTTCCACTTGTCATTTATTCTCCGTAGGCTTTGGCTTTTCAACTGCAACCCTTACTGAGCACGTGCTGCGAATCAGATTGTTTTTTCCATCTGCTGTCTTTATGGACGCTGCGCTAGCCGTACGCTTCTACTGTGATTTCCTTTCTATCTGCACAGTGACTGTGGTGACACTCATTGCTAATTGGACAGGGTGAAACTCTTCTTTAGCCTCTTCTCTGTGAAGCCTTATAGCTGATGCTAGTAGACCCCTCATCTCATTGTTGGTTCTCCAGCGCTTGCTGTATGTAGTTCCTCTGGACTTTTGTTTCCAGGCGTCATCCTTTTTGTTTGAGGTGATTTAGATTTAGTTGGCTTGGCTGAACCTGCCACAGGTTCAACTAATGTCCCACCCGCATCTTTATCTTTATTTCCTGCATCTTCATTCGCTGGTACCGGAGTCCTATTCTACATAGCGGCATTTGTGATTACCACCGCAGACCCAATTAATGATCCAGATTTAAAAGAAGAAGGTACTTCAATTCTCACAGGAAATTTCCCACGAGCTCATTTGTGAATCTGGGACCCTTCTTGGATGCGAGCGGCTCAGGTTGCTGCTCCGCCTAAAGGCCGTAGTCGTATTTTTCCTGATACCTACCTACCGTCAGGCTTCATTGCTGCCGATCTATGAGGTTCAGACGCAGACCAAAAGGCCACCCAATCTGGGAGCAGACGCTTTTTGGGTTTGGGAGAGCTTATTAAACCGGCAGCTCACACTCGCCCTGACACGAGGATTTCCCAAGGGTGTGTAATCTTTTAAGCTACCCCTTCCATTCTCGCCACTCATTGGCAAGCATCGAATATAAGGAATATTTTATTTATGTTTGCTTTATTGCCTAAAAATAACAATTATCTCTTAAAGTTAGCGCTATATTTATGGATTATACAGAGTACAGAACTTATTAACTATCTTAACAGCTGAAAAATTTATAATTAGATTATAATATAATACGTAAATATGTCAAAAAGGTATAATTAAGAAAAAATGGCATACACAAAAACTTTATTAAGTAACTTAAAACTAGAGCTACAACTACAATATGTGACTCGCACTTAATTCGGCTTGACTGAGAGTTAATACAAAGTACCAGTGAACTCACAATAACTGAAGTACACGATTTCTTAAGTATGAAATTATTTATTGCCCGAGAGATTTGATCATCTATCCAACTAACATCGACTGCAACACGCAGTCGAGTACATAGTTGCAAAGAAAAATGGGATATTGAGAATCATTATTAATATTTTTTTTTTTTGTGCAACCTGTAGTTTATTCCTATGCGTTTGCGCGCAGAGCCCTCAAATTTCTGATCCATACAACATTATGGGTGCAAGAATCATTTTAAATATGATTAATTTCTTTTGGATTGATAGCTGGGATCTGCGGTTAATAAACGGGAAAGGAGGAAACCGGTTTTATTGACCGTATCGATGGATTTACCTATGTGCTCTATGAAGATAAGCTTCTTGTCGAGAAAGAGTCCAAGGTATCGGATAGAATTCTTCCATATAGAACTCTTGAGAGCTTGACGTGTTTTTTTTCACTCCGTGATATAATTGATTTATTATCTATACTTTTAATTCATAATACTTAAAATCAGGTAATATTTATTTTGATCGTGTTTTGCTTATTTTAGTTGTACAGAAAAGTTAATTTGCAAATATTTTATAATTACATCAAGTGCAATTGCATTGTTTTTGCATTGTTGTTTTACTTTTTAAAACAGTTGATTTTGCTTGTTGTCCATAACGTCTCCGTTACATGTTTCTTCTTCTTTTCTTTGTGTATAAGTCCCAATAGCAATTTATCGCTTTTATTTTTTTTTTTTTTATTTTATATCCCAGTAGGAAATTGAAAGAATTTTCTTTTTCTCTTTTTGTATAATTTTTTTTTTATTCTAAATTTCTGTTTTTTTTTTATGCAGTGCTGCAACGGTCTATGTATTAAAAAAGATTGTTTTGATACTAACAAAAATCGTGCAGTCACATGTTGGATGTGCAACATCATATGCCCAATAGTGATTCATTTTTACATCCTTCCATGCCTACAACGTCACCTGGCACTACTAATACTTTACTTGTCCTTAATACCACTCCTAATCTACAATTACCATTGCCCTCTGTGCCATCCCTTGCATTTCCTGATTCTCCACTTCATTCCTCAAATCGTGATTCTTTGTCCTCTGCCTCATCCCTCTCAGTGCCTCCACCGGCACACAACAATACTCCTGCTCCTCACTTGTTGCTTATAAATACCCTCCTGTTCTTTCTTTTGTTGCTCCACGGCGACAAGTCTTCAACCTGTGATAATATTGTTTCTTATATAGAAGCCAAGTTAGAGGTAAAGGTGACTGTTCAGAAATATAATTTTTCTAACCCACGCGATATTGCGTCCTTTAAAATAAGTGTCCCCGAAAACATTTTTAATATTGTTTGTGATACAAAATTTTGGCCTGAGCAAGCTGTTGTTCATGAATTTAAACATCGGAGAAAAAATCTTCGTCCGACTGTTAGTGCGGCCTCTACTAGTTCTTCTTCACCATCGAATATAATTTCAAAAAACTAATTTCCCCTTCTGAAAACCTTTCTATTCACTATCAGAATGTTAGAGGCCTTCTTTTTAAACTTGACGTTTTGTATAGGGATAGTTTCTCTTTTGAAGCTGATATTATAGCGTTTTCAGAGACATGGCTCAACTCTGATATTCTTAGTAATGAAATTTTCTGTTCAAATTTCGGTACATATAAAACAGATCGCCGTAATCGCGTGTAGGTGAAATATCACACTTATGATCGGAATTAGTAGATATGAACTTTCCAGCTTACATTGAGTTTACTTGTGTGAAGTTATTTTTGCCACATGAATCTATCTTTATATCATGTTCTTATATTCCGTCTAGTTCCATTTCGGAAATTCATTTGAGTCATGCCACTGCTATTAACTCAGTTAATAACATTCTTCGAGACCGTGACTCTTTCATAGTGCTAGGCGATTTTAATCTTCCATTGATTTCTTGGTCCTTTTCCAGTACATCGAATTATCTACTTCCTTCAGCACATAATGATTTCTTGTGCAGCAATTTTTTGAATAGATCACTTGATCTTGTGTTAAGTAATGATTTCGCTGGTGTTTCTGTGTCTAGATCCCAACCATTATGTCTTCCTGAGGATACTTATCATCCAACATTGGAAATATCCCTGTCTGTAACCTGTCCAGCTTGAGCCTCTACATCTATATGCAAGCGTCGGTTTTGTTTTCGTAAAGTCAACTTAACTAAACTAAATGCAATCTTTCTCGGAACTGATTTTGTGTACAATTGCAGTGATATGACTACTGCTATTAATATTTTTTATGCAACGGTATACAATACTTTCGTTGCCAATGTCCCCTATATAGTTGATTCGATAGTATCTTATAAACCACCTTGGTTTACTAGAACATTAAGTCGAGGTTATATAAAAAATTTAAGAGAACTGGCTCTTCTATTGCTTTAGCTAACTTTGGTGAAGCCCGGGCTAATTTCCTTTCCCTAAATAACATCTGTTATAACAACTGCAATTTTCGCGTGACCCTATGCAGTTTAACTCAAAGCGCAAGACTTCTTCATTTCCCTCATCGTTGTATCTAGTTGATGAACAAGCCTTGGTATTGCAGACCTGTTCGCAAAATTCATTCAATCAACTTATTCCTCTAAATCTTATTTTGGGAACTTTTACCCATATCCCACTTCACAATGTAACCACATTGTTACTCCTGTAATTGATGAAGAATATCTTCTTCTTAATTTGAAATCGTTGAAACCCACTTACACACCTGGTCCAGACAAAATACCTAGTTGCCTGCTTAAGCACTGTGCGGAGTCTCTGTGTGAGCAGCTTCTTAATCTTTTCAATTTATCAATTCAGAGCGCATATTTTCCTGATATCTGGAAGGAATCTTTCATTGTTCCGCTACATATCAAATTATAGAGGTATTGCCAAACTTTCTGCAATACCAAAGTTGTTCGAAATAATGCTCACATCAACCCTTTATCACTACTGTAAATTTATTATTTCTCCGTGTCTACATGGTTTTATGAAGAATAGATGACCAACTACTAACTTGCTTGAATTTACATCTTTGTTGAACCTTGGTTTCAACGAAAAATGTCAAACTGATGTCATTTATATTGACTTCAGCAAGGCGTTTAATTCCGTTAATCATGATCTGCTTTTATTTAAACTGGATCTTTTAGGTTTCTCGCAAGATCTTCTTTGTTGGCTTTCTTCATATTTAAAAAATGTAGTTCAGTGAGTGTTATTTAAATCCACTCTTTCCTGCCCAGTTGATGTGATTTCTGGCGATCCTCAGGGAAGCCATCTTAGCCCATTAATTTTAATTCTTTTTATAAATTATCTTCCTCTTTCCATGAATTACTCTCGTCTTTTGATGTATGCTGATGATGCCAAACATTGCCTTTCATTTACTAATATCTTTTCGCAAGTCACATTTTTGACCCTAAACTGACCTTTAACCATCACATTTCTTCAACTATTAATAAAGCTAAAAGTATTTTTGGATGTATTAAAAGATGGTCTAAAGAATTTATTGGTCTCTTCACTACCAAGCTTCTTTTCATCTCCCTTGTCCGCCCAGTACTCGAATACTGTTCGTGCGTCTGGAACCCTCAATACAGTATACACGAAGACCGTATTGAGTCAGTACAGAAATAATTCCTTCTTTTTGCACTTCGTGGCCGACTACTATGGGCAATTAACGGGTTTAAATCCTTTAAATCTCCGGGGCCATATGGAATTCACCCAGTGGAACTACAGAAAACCATTGAACACCTGACTGGCAAGTTAATGGCAACTTTTAAAGGTTGTCTCAAGCTTGGCTACATACCTCAGGGATGGAGACGGGTTAAGATAGTTTTCATTCCAAAGGCAGGTAAAAGCTCGCACACCCATCCAAAAGACTTAAGACCGATCTCTCTATCTTCCTTTCTACTGAAGACACTAGAAAGGCTGATTGAAATCTACTTAAGACTGACGATAGACAGGAGGTTGATCTCTCAATCTCAACATGCCTATACCAAGGGGAAATCAGTTGAAACAGCACTACATTTCCTCATCTCCACTGCGGAGGGACCCCTACATCGGCAGGAGTTCACCTTAGCAGCATTCCTCGATATAGAAGGGGCCTTCAACAACGTTAATGCGAGTGCGATCACTGCAGCACTCACTGACCTGACAAAATGCTAAAAAGCAGAGTCGTTGAGGCAGATCTGAGAGATTCCAAACTTCGAAAGGCAGTGAGAAGAGGCACACCGCAAGGTGGAGTCCTCTAACCGTTTCTATGGAATGCAGTAGTCAATAAACTACTAGTAGGTCTAGAATCGATGGGCTGCAAAGTGATCGCATATGCGGATGACGTCGTTATTGCCGTTTCTGGAAAATACTTATCTACTCTAAGAGACCTGCTGCAGGGTGCTCTAAATTTTCTTTCCAAGTGGGCGGAAGATTGTGTCAGGAGTCAATCCGGACAAGACGCAGATCATCCTCTTCACTAGGAAACATAAAATCCCCTATTTAGATCCGGTAATGCTTTCGGGGAAATGTGTGATGATATCGGAAGAGACAAAGTACTTAGGCTTAATCATTGACAGGAAACTGACATCGAAGCCGAATACTCTAGAAAGTGCTAGGAAGGCTAGCGTGGTACTTTATGCCTGTAGAAGAGCAATAGGCAAAACATGGGGAATCAAACCTAAAACTGTCAGTTGTCAGACCCATTCTCCTTTACGGAAGTGTTGTCTGGTGGACTGCGATGCAGAAGAAGACCTACCGTGAAATTATCGGTAAGGTTCAAAGATCGGCGGAGGTGGCAATAAGTGGTGTCATAAGAACTACGCCAACTATGGCGTTGGACATCATCTTACACCTGCCACCGATCGATCTTTTCTGCAAACACCTAACGGCATGCTTAGCCATTAGACTCAAAGCATGCTCACAATGGAAAGGGAGTTCGTATGGGCACGCAAGCATACTGAACTCTTATACTAACATTCCTACTCGACTTGGTCGCCTCCCGTCATCTTTCTGCTTCGAAAGGAAATTCTATGTAAGGTTTCCATCGCGGCAGGAATGGCTAGAAGGTGATCCATCACAAAGTGCCCAGATCAAGATATACACAGATGGATCTAAAATGGATATTGGTGTAGGGTCTGGAATTTACTGCGAAATGCCCTCAATCTGCAAATCTATTAAACTAATGGACCACTGTAGTGTTTTTCAGGCGAAAATAACTGCCATTCATGAAAATGGTTGCAGATAAACAATATATCTGGCAAGGATATATGTATTCTATCAGACAGCCAGGCTGCCCTAAAAGCCCTGGATGCACCCCATACAACATCTAGGAGTGTCTCAGATTGCCGCCGATCTCTTAATGAGATGGCATCACAACTCTGCATTAACCTGTGCTGGGTTCCCGGTCACAGGGATATTCCAGGAAATTGCAGGGCTGATGAACTCGCAAGAGAGGGTACCAACCTGCCACATGTCAGTAGGGGCATGGAGAGCATTGGTGTCCCAATTGCGACGTGTAAGCTTATCGCCAGGGAAACACTAATAAATTCCACAAATCTTAGATGGAGTAGTGCTTCTACCTGCGAAATAGCCAGGCAAACATGGCCAAAGCTAAATCAGCGTCTATCCTTGTCTTGTATTAAGCTAGATAGAGCTCAATTAGGAATCCTGATAGGCACCCTAACAGGACACTGTCTAATAGGTAACCATGCAACTAAACTGGGAGTCTTAACGCATGATTTCTGTCGCAGCTGCAGAAATGAAGAGGAACTGGAGACAATCCAGCACCTCTTCTGCTCATGTCCAGCTCTGGCCAGAAGGAGGATACGTTTCTTGGGTTCCCCCTTCCTAACAAGTATAGATAACCTATATCAACTAGGCATAAATAACCTCGTTCGCTTCATTAAAAACTCCGAATGGTTCAATTCGGTTGGGAGGTAGCCAAGCCCCACCCCTGTGACTCACAACGGACGCATCTTGTGGTCTAAGTGGCATCACTCGTTCAGTGATGCAGCTACCTAACCTAACCTATTTCTATTGAGAAGAACCATATCTAGGGAAGCAAATGCACCTATGACAGCACGTCCCTGCCTATTGGTCCTATTACAGCTCCATTCCAGCGCCCATGCGTTGAAATCTCCAGTAATTATGAGGGGTCTTTGAGTCTTCCTTTGTCTTATAGAACTCACTAAAAATTAGTACGTCAGCTTCCATGTCAACCGCTGTTTGGGAGAGTAAGTCCTGCACCGCACTGCAGCGATTAAAGTTAGACTATAAACACTTAATCATGTTTAGCTTTTAGATCCCGCATGGTCTTCGTATAAGCTTCGCACTTGTAACTCCCAGAAGCATGCGCATTATTACTTTTCGGTGAAAAACACACTTGGGATTCTCCTGACATGTCTTTGCGATATCTCCCTCAACTCCGCATCTGAGTGATCGGAACTGTTTTTGGATCCTCGTGCAATGTGACCATACTACAGGCATTTGAATGTTTATGTTTTGCCTCATGTGACAGCGAACCCAACTCACCTACAATGATCCCGCTTTAAGCAAAGATTCTTCTTTATTCACTGGTAAGCTTACTGTTGCTGACTTCGTCCCATCTTTACCAGATTTATTGCTTTAATGGCAATGCTGCTATCCTGGATTGCAGGGAAATGTTTAATGATGGCTGCTCTTCGTTCTTTAGTCTCTGTGACTTAATCCAAGTCGCGGAATTCTATGACTGCTAGTTGGGAGAGAGTTTTAAAAGTTACATAGCTCTGCAAGGCTTCCTTCATCTTATCCTTAAGGGTTTTCGTCAGTGCGCTACCCTTTTTGGAAAGTTGAAGAAGAATTTCTCCCATGGCCGTTCTGCATATCCTGCTAACTCTGTCGCCAACCTCATGGAGTTCGAGTTTCCTTTTTATTTCCTTTAGGATATCAGCATATGCTAATTTCGATGCTTTTGCAATTATTAGATCATCGCGACGTGTTCGGGGAGGCTTCACTTCACCTTTTTTAGGCGGTAGCATAAAAGGTGCACCACGTTTTTGTATCCTTTTTTCGCTTCTTTCGGGCCTTTTCCACTTGTCATTTATTCTCCGTAGGCTTTGGCTTTTCAACTGCAACCCTTACTGAGCACGTGCTGCGAATCAGATTGTTTTTTCCATCTGCTGTCTTTATGGACGCTGCGCTAGCCGTACGCTTCTACTGTGATTTCCTTTCTATCTGCACAGTGACTGTGGTGACACTCATTGCTAATTGGACAGGGTGAAACTCTTCTTTAGCCTCTTCTCTGTGAAGCCTTATAGCTGATGCTAGTAGACCCCTCATCTCATTGTTGGTTCTCCAGCGCTTGCTGTATGTAGTTCCTCTGGACTTTTGTTTCCAGGCGTCATCCTTTTTGTTTGAGGTGATTTAGATTTAGTTGGCTTGGCTGAACCTGCCACAGGTTCAACTAATGTCCCACCCGCATCTTTATCCTTATTTCCTGCATCTTCATTCGCTGGTACCGGAGTCCTATTCTACATAGCGGCATTTGTGATTACCACCGCAGACCCAATTAATGATCCAGATTTAAAAGAAGAAGGTACTTCAATTCTCACAGGAAATTTCCCACGAGCTCATTTGTGAATCTGGGACCCTTCTTGGATGCGAGCGGCTCAGGTTGCTGCTCCGCCTAAAGGCCGTAGTCGTATTTTTCCTGATACCTACCTACCGTCAGGCTTCATTGCTGCCGATCTATGAGGTTCAGACGCAGACCAAAAGGCCACCCAATCTGGGAGCAGACGCTTTTTGGGTTTGGGAGAGCTTATTAAACCGGCAGCTCACACTCGCCCTGACACGAGGATTTCCCAAGGGTGTGTAATCTTTTAAGCTACCCCTTCCATTCTCGCCACTCATTGGCAAGCATCGAATATAAGGAATATTTTATTTATGTTTGCTTTATTGCCTAAAAATAACAATTATCTCTTAAAGTTAGCGCTATATTTATGGATTATACAGAGTACAGAACTTATTAACTATCTTAACAGCTGAAAAATTTATAATTAGATTATAATATAATACGTAAATATGTCAAAAAGGTATAATTAAGAAAAAATGGCATACACAAAAACTTTATTAAGTAACTTAAAACTAGAGCTACAACTACAATATGTGACTCGCACTTAATTCGGCTTGACTGAGAGTTAATACAAAGTACCAGTGAACTCACAATAACTGAAGTACACGATTTCTTAAGTATGAAATTATTTATTGCCCGAGAGATTTGATCATCTATCCAACTAACATCGACTGCAACACGCAGTCGAGTACATAGTTGCAAAGAAAAATGGGATATTGAGAATCATTATTAATATTTTTTTTTTTTGTGCAACCTGTAGTTTATTCCTATGCGTTTGCGCGCAGAGCCCTCAAATTTCTGATCCATACAACATTATGGGTGCAAGAATCATTTTAAATATGATTAATTTCTTTTGGATTGATAGCTGGGATCTGCGGTTAATAAACGGGAAAGGAGGAAACCGGTTTTATTGACCGTATCGATGGATTTACCTATGTGCTCTATGAAGATAAGCTTCTTGTCGAGAAAGAGTCCAAGGTATCGGATAGAATTCTTCCATATAGAACTCTTGAGAGCTTGACGTGTTTTTTTTCACTCCGTGATATAATTGATTTATTATCTATACTTTTAATTCATAATACTTAAAATCAGGTAATATTTATTTTGATCGTGTTTTGCTTATTTTAGTTGTACAGAAAAGTTAATTTGCAAATATTTTATAATTACATCAAGTGCAATTGCATTGTTTTTGCATTGTTGTTTTACTTTTTAAAACAGTTGATTTTGCTTGTTGTCCATAACGTCTCCGTTACATTTTCTTCTTCTTTTCTTTGTGTATAAGTCCCAATAGCAATTTATCGCTTTTATTTTTTTTTTTTTTTATTTTATATCCCAGTAGGAAATTGAAAGAATTTTCTTTTTCTCTTTTTGTATAATTTTTTTTTTATTCTAAATTTCTGTTTTTTTTTTATGCAGTGCTGCAACGGTCTATGTATTAAAAAAGATTGTTTTGATACTAACAAAAATCGTGCAGTCACATGTTGGATGTGCAACATCATATGCCCAATAGTGATTCATTTTTACATCCTTCCATGCCTACAACGTCACCTGGCACTACTAATACTTTACTTGTCCTTAATACCACTCCTAATCTACAATTACCATTGCCCTCTGTGCCATCCCTTGCATTTCCTGATTCTCCACTTCATTCCTCAAATCGTGATTCTTTGTCCTCTGCCTCATCCCTCTCAGTGCCTCCACCGGCACACAACAATACTCCTGCTCCTCACTTGTTGCTTATAAATACCCTCCTGTTCTTTCTTTTGTTGCTCCACGGCGACAAGTCTTCAACCTGTGATAATATTGTTTCTTATATAGAAGCCAAGTTAGAGGTAAAGGTGACTGTTCAGAAATATAATTTTTCTAACCCACGCGATATTGCGTCCTTTAAAATAAGTGTCCCCGAAAACATTTTTAATATTGTTTGTGATACAAAATTTTGGCCTGAGCAAGCTGTTGTTCATGAATTTAAACATCGGAGAAAAAATCTTCGTCCGACTGTTAGTGCGGCCTCTACTAGTTCTTCTTCACCATCGAATATAATTTCAAAAAACTAATTTCCCCTTCTGAAAACCTTTCTATTCACTATCAGAATGTTAGAGGCCTTCTTTTTAAACTTGACGTTTTGTATAGGGATAGTTTCTCTTTTGAAGCTGATATTATAGCGTTTTCAGAGACATGGCTCAACTCTGATATTCTTAGTAATGAAATTTTCTGTTCAAATTTCGGTACATATAAAACAGATCGCCGTAATCGCGTGTAGGTGAAATATCACACTTATGATCGGAATTAGTAGATATGAACTTTCCAGCTTACATTGAGTTTACTTGTGTGAAGTTATTTTTGCCACATGAATCTATCTTTATATCATGTTCTTATATTCCGTCTAGTTCCATTTCGGAAATTCATTTGAGTCATGCCACTGCTATTAACTCAGTTAATAACATTCTTCGAGACCGTGACTCTTTCATAGTGCTAGGCGATTTTAATCTTCCATTGATTTCTTGGTCCTTTTCCAGTACATCGAATTATCTACTTCCTTCAGCACATAATGATTTCTTGTGCAGCAATTTTTTGAATAGATCACTTGATCTTGTGTTAAGTAATGATTTCGCTGGTGTTTCTGTGTCTAGATCCCAACCATTATGTCTTCCTGAGGATACTTATCATCCAACATTGGAAATATCCCTGTCTGTAACCTGTCCAGCATGAGCCTCTACATCTATATGCAAGCGTCGGTTTTGTTTTCGTAAAGTCAACTTAACTAAACTAAATGCAATCTTTCTCGGAACTGATTTTGTGTACAGTTGCAGTGATATGACTACTGCTATTAATATTTTTTATGCAACGGTATACAATACTTTCGTTGCCAATGTCCCCTATATAGTTGATTCGATAGTATCTTATAAACCACCTTGGTTTACTAGAACATTAAGTCGAGGTTATATAAAAAATTTAAGAGAACTGGCTCTTCTATTGTTTTAGCTAACTTTGGTGAAGCCCGGGCTAATTTCCTTTCCCTAAATAACATCTGTTATAACAACTGCAATTTTCGCGTGACCCTATGCAGTTTAACTCAAAGCGCAAGACTTCTTCATTTCCCTCATCGTTGTATCTAGTTGATGAACAAGCCTTGGTATTGCAGACCTGTTCGCAAAATTCATTCAATCAACTTATTCCTCTAAATCTTATTTTGGGAACTTTTACCCATATCCCACTTCACAATGTAACCACATTGTTACTCCTGTAATTGATGAAGAATATCTTCTTCTTAATTTGAAATTGTTGAAACCCACTTACTCACCTGGTCCAGACAAAATACCTAGTTGCCTGCTTAAGCACTGTGCGGAGTCTCTGTGTAAGCAGCTTCTTAATCTTTTCAATTTATCAATTCAGAGCGCATATTTTCCTGATATCTGGAAGGAATCTTTCATTGTTCCGCTACATATCAAATTATAGAGGTATTGCCAAACTTTCTGCAATACCAAAGTTGTTCGAAATAATGCTCACATCAACCCTTTATCAATACTGTAAATTTATTATTTCTCCGTGTCTACATGGTTTTATGAAGAATAGATGACCAACTACTAACTTGCTTGAATTTACATCTTTGTTGAACCTTGGTTTCAACGAAAAATGTCAAACTGATGTCATTTATATTGACTTCAGCAAGGCGTTTAATTCCGTTAATCATGATCTGCTTTTATTTAAACTGGATCTTTTAGGTTTCTCGCAAGATCTTCTTTGTTGGCTTTCTTCATATTTAAAAAATGTAGTTCAGTGAGTGTTATTTAAATCCACTCTTTCCTGCCCAGTTGATGTGATTTCTGGCGATCCTCAGGGAAGCCATCTTAGCCCATTAATTTTAATTCTTTTTATAAATTATCTTCCTCTTTCCATGAATTACTCTCGTCTTTTGATGTATGCTGATGATGCCAAACATTGCCTTTCATTTACTAATATCTTTTCGCAAGTCACATTTTTGACCCTAAACTGACCTTTAACCATCACATTTCTTCAACTATTAATAAAGCTAAAAGTATTTTTGGATGTATTAAAAGATGGTCTAAAGAATTTATTGGTCTCTTCACTACCAAGCTTCTTTTCATCTCCCTTGTCCGCCCAGTACTCGAATACTGTTCGTGCGTCTGGAACCCTCAATACAGTATACACGAAGACCGTATTGAGTCAGTACAGAAATAATTCCTTCTTTTTGCACTTCGTGGCTTAAATTGGAACCCTAGTGTTCGTTTGCCTTCATACTCCAGCAGGCTTCTTCTTATTGATCTTTCTTCATTAAGTAATCGCCGAATTTCTCTAGGTATAAGCTTTCTTCATAAACTTATTACTGGTATTGTTGATTCGCCGTTGCTTTTGAGTCAACTTGGTTTCTGTGTCTCTAGTCGTACCACTAGAAATTTCGTACCTCTTGCTCTTAGTATTTGAACTAATTTTGCATCACACGATCCATTTCGTGTATTATGTTTAAATTATAACAAACCATATCACATTCTTTCTCCTGAGATTTCGCTTCTCCATCCACCGTGATTGAACCTGGCCGTTACAATTTTAGATGTCTGTCTCTGACCACACATGACTATGAGTAGGGGCATAGCTAGCTACTTAGCAAATAACATTCCCCCACCGGGCTAGAGACGGATATATTTTATAATTTAATTTATAGTTTTAAGTTTTATTGGGATATTCCTTATTGTACTATTGATAACTTGGATTGTTTATTGAAAGTAAGTTATCATGTATTTGAATAAATAAATAAATAATGCTACATTCATTTAGTTGCAACTCAGAATTAGGTAGAAAACATTGTTTTCGCTTCTTAGTAAAGTAAATTGCATCGGTTTTTCCAACATTTAGCATTATTTTCCATTAACTGAAAAAACTAGTTAGGGAAATGAGTGCACTCTGAAGTTTGTTAAGGATCGCATGACAGGATTCACCTGAGCAGTATAGAGTCGTGTCATCTGCAAAAATTTATGTTATGCAGCCTTCAAACATAGGAATGTCATGTGTATAAATATTATATAAGACAGGCGCTAATACATAACCCTGAGGGATACCAGCACATATCAATTTTCTAACAGATTGAAATCCATCCATGGAGACGTGAAAGAATCTGTCAGATAGAAAACTTTGGATTGTTTTAGTGAGGTAAGTAGGTGTGTTTATTCTCGAAAGTGTATAGATCAAACCGTTATACCATACCGTATCAAAAGCGGGTTGAACATCTAAAGTTACCATTCCAACTAATTTTTTCAGGCTAAGTTGTTTTTTCACAAAATTGGCTAGTTTGTCTAAAAGATGGATGCAGTTAAAAAGGATTCTGAACCCAAGTTGTGCAGCTGGCAGTATATTGTTATTCTCTAAATGACGATTTAATCTGGTTTTAATTATTCGTTCTTAAATTTTTGAGAATCCGCTCAGAAAGCTGATCGGTCGATAGTTTTCTATTGAATCAAGATGGGAATGATTTTTGCGATTTTCCACGTTGAAGGAAAATAACCAAGTCTTAAACAATTTTCCAATATTAGCGTTAAAAAAATATAACAGCATTCTTTGGTAGGTTTTTAAGGCAGATATTTGGAATTTGGTCATAACCAGGGGATTTGTTATTCTTTAAGGACTTAATGATGTCTTGAACTTCACATACTGTTAAAGGGGAATCAATTGTGTTAATTTTTTGGAATCGCAGGTCACACAGTGAAATTTGTACTGATGTTGCAGTTTCAGAATCATAGTAATCCTCAGTTAAATGCTATTTTAGTACAAAAACGTCTACTGGAAGGTTATACTCATCGTTTCCAGTCGAGAAAATTTGATCAAAATCTTGGAATGTACTGTTTTTGTTTTTAATCGTTTTTGTTATCTTCCAAAAGGGTTTAGAGTTACTTTTAAGTTTAGGCAGCTTGTGGTTCAGGCTAACATTGTTCAGTTCAAACATTTTATGCCGGGTTTCACGGTTTAAGTAATTAACCCTAGCTTTAAAAATTGGTTGCCTAGTCCTAATCCAAAGTCTTTGTGCGGTGTTTCTGTTTGAGATTAGATTGGTAATATTAACTGATAGATTTCGGATATATTGTTTATTTTGCTTCCTGGGCAGGGACTGTACTATTGACTCATCTATATCCTTTCTCAGATAGTTAACCATATTGTCAACCATATATTCATTTATATGAAGATCCAGGGGGTTGTCTATTGTATTAAGCCTTCCTAGATAAAGCCGTTTGAATTTTTCCAATTTGCTTTAGAATATTCTAAATATGATTCCATATTAGTTACAGCTTTTGCAGTGAATTTACATACGGATGGGAGATGGTCTGAAGAAAGGTGCGTGTGGGCAATGGGTTCAGAAAAATGTATTGGTGAGTTCGTAATAAATAAGTCATGTGTTGACGGATTACATTGGTAGCTAGCAGGTATATACGTTGGGTCTCTAGAAGATAAGATGGAAAATATGCCATAGGAAAATAACTCATGAAGAATGTTTCCCCAACAGTTTGCTCTGTCACAGTTCCATAGCCTGTTCCTTCAGTTATGGTCACCTCCTAAGACGTAGTTTCCCTTAGTACGAGAGAATGTTTGAAGGTCAGATTTGAACATGATCTTTTTATGTTTCAATATGTCAGAAGGACTACGCAATATAGGCATTTAGCCGATGGACCAGGAAAGTACACCGAGAAAATTTAAAAGGAGTTTTCAAGGTCAATACTAATTTCTATACCTACGTTTTCGATTAAGTGGGTGTTTATGTTAGTTATTTGTTTGTGTTTAATGGTTTTTTTGACAATTATTGCTACTCCACCACCTCTATTGGTGATACGCTCGTTTCTGTATAAAATATAATTGGGGATAGTGAAACTGTCCTTATGAGTGAGCCAGGTTTCGCAAACAAGACAAATGTAAATATTATTTTTAGTTGAAAAATCTATAAGTTCAAATCTTTTTAATCGAACGGCACGTGCATTCCATGTCATAATATTGAGATAATCTACCTTATTTACTGCTATAGACATATTTGAGTACTAGTTGTGTGATTACATTAAACTGCTCACTCTTATTTGTACATCTTTGAAGTTTGTCCATTAGCTCTGACGTAATACAGCTTATTTCTTTAAACGCGGATAGAGCAGCAGATAAATTTTCCGCTGTTGTAGTGTTGCATGATGGTGGCACTCTTTCGCCGATAAGAGCATTCCTATAGCTCAGAGCAGGCAAGCGACTTTGGCTGATGGTATTGCCGCTTTGGTTGCAGTTAGTTGCACGTATACTCGGCGAAACTTGAATATTAGTTGCGTTACTAGGAGCGCTAGTGGTGTTGATACTGCGTTGGTAACTGCTATTGCGTTGGGTAGGGTTGTTGTGGCTAGAATAACGTTTGGGGATCTCTTTTGAATCAGCGCAAGTTACGAGGCACAACAAGGGCAAGCAGGGTTGATAGAGAAATGAGCACCTCTGCAGTTAGCACAAAGAAGATTTTCTGTATTTGGGCAAGATGACGTCTTATGGCGGCCGGCGCAGAATGCACACAATGTGGCGTCATTACAACTGATTGACCCGTGTCCAAATAATTGACAGTTGTAACTTTAGTGTAGTTGAAATACTGATGGTCTTTCCGCAATTTTTGGAGAGTAGTGAATTTGTTTACAAAATAAACTACATATAGGATAATTTTATACCCGACTTTCGTTGTTTTTTCAAATGTTTTACCATCAGTGCATTGTAGTCCATGAGATATTAAGATTGTTTTAATCTCATCATTAGGCAATTTGTCGAGACCTGATAGGATGGCTTTATAAGGCTTTGATTCTCTGTTCTCATAAGAGAAAAACTCACTATTGTCGTTTTTGAGATGATTGCAAATAGTGTAGAGGCAGTCTAAGTTATTGCCGAATATTTTGATTCCAATCGATATTATTTTAATATAATATGTATTCATTTTTATTAATTTAAGCATATATATTTAGCGCTTTTCTTTAGCACCGTGATAGGTGGTATTTTTGAATTAGGTGTGACTGGATGTACCGAGTCATCATCTACTTGATCTGGTATTGGATCATCTACAGTGGTTTCACTGCCCATGATAGTTGTGAGCGGACGATAATAATTTGTGTAGCAGCTGTCACCATTAGAAATAGTTGTACTTTTATTTAATAGCAGCATCTTATTTGAGCTTGACCGTTTTTTGTAATTTGCATTGCTGCTTTTTATTATTGTTTTGTATTATATTTGATCTGTCAGTTTTTCAGGTGATTGCGTTGCGGTTTTTCTTATTGCTAGCACTTTGTACTTGCGTGGGTGTTTTTGTTGTAGGTGTAACTGTCGAACCAACCGATGACGTGATCGATGCCTAATAGGACGCGTTGTTGTTGCTGCGATTAAATGCTTGAGTATTAGTTGTCGTTGTAATAACTGTATGCGATGATGCGATCGATGCTGTTGCTGAGTAAACTGTTGTTGATGTTGATGATGTATTTGCTGTTGTTGAATAAGATATGATTTGTGTTGTGTTTGTTGAAGTTGATGATGCAATTGCTGCTGGAATTGTAAAAAAGGAAATTTGCGGGGTTGGGCACTGAGCGCTCCACGGTAATGAATGTCTAGTGCTTGCATTATTAGGGCATCCAGGAGGAGAGCAAGATCTTGCTATAAGCTCAGGATACCCTGTGCTTTGAGAATAGACTTCATTTTTGCTGTTGCGGTCCGAAGAGACGAACGAGAAATAGGCGTTTCTCATTGTCTTCATTGGCGGATTTTTCCCATTTTTATGAGCAGAGCTCATCTTTTCACTTTAGTTGTTCGGTTTTTGAATGATGTTTGAAATGTTTTACACACTTAGAAAATTATTTAAACTCAAACGTCCGATCACGTCTGCTGTTACAAAGGAATATAAGAAAGAGCTGGCAAAGCTGAAAAAAATTGTGGTGCATATGTTAGCAAAGAGTTGTTAGATGTGATCAGTCAATAAAATAAAATAAGTTAAGGTGTATGTATGAGTGTGCAGAAGTTATTGCCGCGTGCAAGTCGAGGAAGAAAGAAGAACGAAATAGTTAATGCAGAAATAAGTTAAGGTGTATGTGTGAGTATTTCTATGGGCATTTTCAATGATTGCGTCGTTTTCAGATTTAGTCAATTTTTAAATCGTTTTATACAATGTTTTACTTCAAAATTTAAATTTTAAATACCGGTGTGTGATAGAAAACACCGACGTTTTTGATATCGGGCGTTTTCAATTTCGTACAAAAAAAACGTAGGTGTGATAGAGACCGCGACGATTTCAGTTTTCGAACAATGATCGTTCGAACAAACAGCTGAAAAATGTATGCGATGTTGTGTGAATGGCAAATGAGATTGTAAACAAATAATTTGCAAATTTTCCCGCAATTTAACAATTACGTTAAAATAACACTAATTAATGTAAAAATGCCACTTGCACGGGTTATTCTATTCGAAAAGAAGAGAAAACGGCAGTTGTCATCTTTATTGAACCCACTGTCGCTTTCAGACACGTAAGTATGAATTGCTGCATATGTGCTCATAGAAATTATATTCTAATGTTGCTTATAATCTTTACAAGCTTTCTATACAACTACCGCATGGACAAATGCACATTCGTAATGATATTTGAGTTGGCCACAGCGCTGCGCTTTTTAGGTGTGGGCTCTTTCCAAAGAGTCATTGGAAAAGATGCAGCTTTGTCCACGCTTCATCAATTTCAATCATAGTAGAGAACAAATTTCCCAATCAAGAGGGCACTTTTATATAAAATATGGAATTCCTGGTGTCATTGGGTGCATTGACGGTACGCACATAAAAATTTCTAAGCCATGTGAGAGGGAAAGCCAATTTCTTAACCGCAAAGGGTACTTCAGTTTAAATGCTATGATTGTGAGTTTATTGCATCATCTGTGTGTATATTTCTTGTAATTGTGTTGTGTTTAGCTGTTTTGATGTCCTCTTTTCCATGTTACTTGCAGATAAGTATTGTTATGCTGCTTATTGACTACATATTAATATATTATTATTAATATTACATTTAGATATGTGATTACGATTTGCGTGTTGTATGTGGATGTAAATATGCCTGGGTCAAGTCACAATTCTTTCGTGTGGAATCTCAGCGGCGCAAAAACGATCTTGAAAAATAAGTATGAACAAGGCAACCGTGGTAACTGGCTTCTTGCTGATTCAGGCTATCCAGTAGAACCGTATGTCTTAACACCGTATAGGAATCCAATGGCCGACACATAAGAACATACATTCAATCTTCGGCAGGCATCTGCTCGAAATGTTGTGGAACGTACAATTGGTGTTCTGAAAAGTAGATTCAAGTCACTGCAACGCTGCCTACTTTACCAACCAGTGAAAGTAGTTAAACTTGTGAATGTGTGCTGTACTATACACAATATTTGTCGTGAGCGGAATTGCCAGTTTTTCTTATGAAGCGACAGTGCACCAGAACAATACAAGTCTAGTCGATGCTACTGGTGGAGTAGAAGTCCAATCCAGTATTCGTGATGAAATTGCGTTGAGTCTAACACGGTCTCGTTAATAATATGATGATAACCAGAATTTTTTTTTTTTTTATTCTGTTATTGTTTATTTTTTAATGTTTATCTTTAATTTTAAATAAAATTCTCCATTAAGGTGTTAAATTTTTTACGCTCCTCCAATGTTTCCTCCATTATTCGGCCAAGACGTTCCCCCACAGCCACAATCGACGAGTTCATTTCCCTCATATCTACTAAAATATCCTTTAGTACAGTATTTTCCTCAGCCACCAAGGCATTAAGACCGCTGTTGGTTGTGCTGCCAGCGCTGTTGCTCTCTAGTAGCTTACGTTTCTTGGGGGGTTTGCTGATTCAATTATTTTAAATGCTGCAAGGAAATATTAACTTGTAATTGTGATGATTCAATGTTTTTCTTTGCATTAAACTTACCGACGTATTTGTTGCACTCGCATGCAGCTCCATGCACACCATCAACCACAGCATATAAATTAGTTATAATCAGCAATATGTAGTATAAATAGTTGTAGTAGTCATGTGTATTTACTTTGCACCATTCTTCGACTGACTTAATTGGCGGCCCAGCGTCACCTTCCACGCATCCGCTATAGCAACCCGATCACATTTGTGGTACCCCATGGCACAATCTTTGTTTTTCTCCATAAAATTCAGGAATACTTCATCATGCTCCAGTGTTCGATGCTTTCCCCTAATTAAGTAAAAATATATCATTACGGATTTTATTATGTATGCAAATATATATACTTACATTATTCCGACAAATTTTTTACGTTTAATTTTTTTATTAATTGTGTTGTTCTAATTTGTTTGTTTGCGCCTTTTTAAAATATCATTCTTCTTCTTCTCATTTAAGCATTCACGATCGCGGGCAAAAATTGCAAACATGCCAACTTTCACCAATGAGATTATTAAAAAATCTTATAGTGGCTCGTATCACGGTTTTGTGGTTTATAGTGGCTTTACAGTGGCTCGAATCACGAAGATTCGGTTTTGTGGTTTACAGTGGTATTTTAGTATCACGAACAGCTGTTGTTTGTGTTGATTATACATACAAATGGAACGTAGTGGCTAATTGTGATAATTAAAATGGACATTTTGTGAAAAATATATGATTGAGAACAATTTGGAGTGTATGCAAATAATTCTTGCAGCTTCCTTCTTCATTACTGCTACTTATTTTATTAATATTTAAAGAAAAAATTACAATTTAAAATTTTCTTCAAATTGTTGTGTACAATGATCAGCTATTTTATGAGCAGCGGGCAAAAAAAACGAAGAAGAAGACACATGGCAATCACAAGAAACGAAGAAATTATGAAAATGCTGCCAACCTACATGGAAGAATTGCCAAGCCCTGTTAAGACTGACCATTCAAAAAAACCGAATCTTAGCGTATCTCTTTGAGATTAGCATCTCTCAATCGAAACACTCTACAACAACAACCCCTCAATTTTGTCATTTTCCCTGTTGTTGTTGTCAAATGAAACTCAAATCATCTTCATAGATTCGAATCTTAGCTCACTGTAAAGCCACTATAAGTTTCTCATGAAGTTTGTAACACACTGAAGGAGACATTGGAGTAAAATTAAAGATAAAGATATATATATTCTTGATCAGCGCGACGAGACGAGTTTTGACTCAGTTTTGAGCCAGAGAGTTGAATTTTTGCATGGAGCTTTCTTTTTACGATACGCAGTACATTTGTCAGAATCAGCCGAATTGGACCACAAGAGGGTACCCCCCATGCAAACCGGGATCCAAATGAAAGTTCAAAAAAAAAAAAAAAAAAAAAAAAAAAAAAAAAAAAAAAAAAAAAAAAAAAAAAAAAAAAAAAAAAAAAAAAAAAAAAAAAAAAAAAAAAAAAAAAAAAATCCGAAACGTTTATCCAAACTTGGACATAGCAGTTCGAGTGGCTCTATGTACACCAGCGATAAATTGTTCGGGTGAGAGAAACTTTTCTTGCTTAAAATGGGTTTAAATTATTTAAGATCTACTTTAAGCCAAGAAATGCTAAACGCCTTAGCTCTTTTGTGCATAGAGTCAGAACTAATGAACAAGATTTCATACGATGATATATTGATGATTTTGCGAATAGAAAATCTCGCAAAAAGGTATTGTAAAACATTTGTCGAAAGAAAAAATGCTCTTGCACAATAATTGTTCCTCATACACAACTTCATGCCTTTTTCGTAAGTATACTCGTATTAGTTACACATTTTAAAAATAAATCTGTATATTCTAATCTAATGTTATGTTTTTGTAACCAATATATTTTTTATACACTTTATTAACCCTTCTTTTCTTATATATTTTCTCTTTACCTGCCAAACTATAAAGTAAATAAGTATGTATAATAATGTAAATAGCTTTTTGAGCTGAAGGTCTTTATCATAATTTCTCGTAAGTTAAACTAGTAAGTTATAATTTGTATTAACAATATTATTAGTTCTAAATAAATAAAAAAACTTGCAAAGCTTAATTAATTCAATTTCATTGCATTGTTACCAGATAATTAAATATAGTGGCGCATATTCATAGTCGTATTTAGTATCAGCTAAGGTATAAACTTTACTTAAGTTGTTATTTAAGTTATTCATAGTCGATTTACCGACCTATTCTCACGCCTAATAGCGTAGTTAGACTCAGGAAAAAAACATTTTTTTTCCTGAAACAGTTTAAAAAACTGTTTTTTTTTTTGCAACAACCACAGGGAAAAGTGACGTAATTAAGGGTTGTTGTTGTAGAAATCGAAGGAGTTTTTAAACTGTTGAAAAAAAAATAAACACATTTTCAACAACTGTCGACTGGTCACCCCGCAGCAGTGATGAGAAATTTCTGCCTTTTTTAGTACATTTTTTCTTTTTTCGTTGCGCGGTAAAAATAAAAGAGCTGATCATTCCTAAAACAATTAGAAGTAAATTTTAAATTGTAATTTTATTTTTACATACATTTTAATAAAATAAATAGCCGGAATGAGAGTCAGGAAGTTGCAAGAAATATTTGCATACACTGCGAATTTTCCTTAACTATATATTTTTCTCACAATTTCCATTTTAATTTCTCACAATTTGCCACAACGTTCCTTTTGTATGTAGAACCAAAAGAAAAAAAACATTGTGGGGAAAAAATCAAAATCAGAAAAAAAAAATAATAAAAATAATCAGAATTACTCAGAGAACCCATAAAAAACACCTGCTTTCGTTTTTGTATAAGAGAGTTTTTTTATAAAATATTTCATATTTTCAACATATTTTCATTTTCTGTTAAGTTTGCCAACCTGCATAAACTAAAGTTTACTGACTGGTAACATACACTTTACAGACTGGTGTTTAAAAGCTTTTTTAACATCTCAGCTTTCAACTTGTACGAGAATCGCAAAAATGATAAAAGCTTACTTTATATGAGGTGTCAACGTAAAAACAACGAGAATAGGTCAGTTAGTATTGATTTAATCTCCTTAGCTGCAACTAAAAACTTAGTTACAGCTGAAGTCATTATTAAGTCGATAAAAAAGAGACATTTTTTAGAGAAAAAGCTGATAAAACAAAAAAAAAAAAAAAAACTGGAGAACAATAAGGGGCTACCTGTTCCCATAAGCTTGCAAGTGCTCTGCACCTTACGTTTTTTGGGTCGAAACGTCCATCAAAGCTATATAGGTAAGTACACATCGACTTCATCCTAGACTTTAACTTAAATCCAGATTTTTTTAGCTGATCTTCAGGCTTATTGCAACCAACTGTAAGCCGGATTATTAAAAATATAAGTAGAAGAATTGCTTTGCATCTGCGAAATTTCATAATATTTCCGAGTGAAGCTGACCAAATTAATGAAGCAAAATACAAATTTTACAATATATCGCGTTTTCCAAGTGTTATAGGCGTTATTGATTGCACGCACGCTGTTATCAAATGTCCAACAAAAAATTTGTTTACCTCAGCAAGTATTTACAATCAGCGAATGATAAAAATGGGAATGTGTTTTTTTCGATATTATTTTTCGATGTCATGGTCTCGAACAAAACTATTCCTAAAGAAATGTTTTTTTTAGGAACGCATCTCATTAAAACAGTAAGGCTGATGTCAAATATATATTTCTCTTTTTAAAAAATGTTTATAATGGATGAAATATGCTCCCATTTATTAAAAAATTACTTATATCAAATAGATTATCGATATAATCAACAATGTGTACATCTCTTGAACAGCTGATTTGTGATGAATTACTACTTCTTTAATTTTTATTTATCCTAAAAGTATGGAAGCTTTTTAAAAAGTTGTTACTAGTTAGCAACAACTAAAAATTCGACTATGAATAAAACCAAATTTTAAGTTGGTATTTAAAGTTAAGTTGAAGGTTTGTTAGTATTAACTTAATAGAACGACTACGGATATGCAACATTGTTTTTAGACTGTAAGTTAGCACAATTAAAATTTTTGTGTATATAAGTTGTATTAAGGCATGTATGTGTATACCTTACCGCGCTTTATTAGTAGTTCTAGTACATTATTGATTTTTATTAGCTCAGAAATATAACCGAAAACTATTTCTTCTTAACTGAATCGTTCTCAACATAATCTAGGAACTTACACATCGTTCCCCTAGATCACAATTATATTAATAACGGGAAAAAGGCGGTGTAATCAGAACGATACTGCACAAGTCATAAAGTGACAATTTCATTGAGAAAAAAAGTTGTAATTAATAAGATTGTGAACAGGGCTATCGAATTTTAGAAGTCGGTAGGGTCTGCAAAATTTGGAAGAAGTTATCCGCTTCAGCAAGAGGTACGCGGAAAGGCTCAAATCACACCCAAACCTACTGGCATACAATTTTCTCAACACAGATTCCACACAACGGAGACTTAAAAGAACTCATCCTATGGACCTGACTGATAGTAGTTAAACTGGATTTTTTCGTATCTGTGATTTTTTCTTAACGTTAAGATATAATTATCATTTGAGAGTTTAAAGAGAGCGGACGTGCTTACTTTTGTTCTAATAAATATTTAAATTTTGACTTTTTGTTGTTTACTTCAATTTGTTAATAATAATTACTGTTTATATTATTGTGCAAAACTTTAAATTGATCGTGTTTTCGGGTTAGTTAATGGTGCATAAATTTTAAAAAGTTTTAATATTTTCTAATTGAGGTATTTTCATTATATTTTCAAGTGATTAGAGCATTTGTTTTTGTTTTTGCATGTTTTATAATCTTTACCTTTGTTATTGTAAATAACATTTCAAAGTTATTATCTGTCAGCATTGTTGTTGCGAAACCAAAGTGTTATAAATCAGTGATTCAGTACCGTTTTGTGTTTCTCTCTGTAGGATTTGTTTTTGCTTTGGGCTTTTTAGGATTCCGTACCCATAGGGAGCTAACGGGACCCTATTATTAAGCTTACACTGTCCGTCCGTCCGTCCGTCTCCTGCTGTATCTCTTGAACCGTAATAGGTAGAGAGTTGAAATTTTCACAGAGTGTGTAATTCACTTGTGTGTAGAACGACAAATACTAAAAATACACATTTTCAGAAGCATTGTTCCTTAATTTAACCTTTTGCTTAACAATTTTTTGTTTTTTGTAGTATACTTTTAAGCTGTAAATTATAGTATATTTTTAGGCTGTTAAATATAATATTTAATATTTTAAGCAAAAAATCCTGTACGATGGTACGGAACTCTCCATGTGCGAGTCCGACTCATACTTGGCTGATTTTTAGTTTTGTTATTTAAAATAAATCCTGAATTGTTTCATAAATGTTTTTTATTTAAATTTTTCCTTCTACATTTTCTTTGATATACAGGGAAAAAGGTCTACGTACACCCTCAGCAGATGTATCACAATATATATTAATTTCTTCAGGTAAATTACGATTCTCCAAATGTGTTTCCCAATTTTCATTGATGCAACTATTTGCAGCATTTAGAAAATTATTACAATATACATATTTATAATTTTAGCAGTCACAAACTTACTTTCATAGAGAACGGTCGTGCCTTTTTTCTGCGCTCTTATTCGTAGCAAACCTAAAACAAAAACTATTAAATAAAACAAAAAATAAAAACAACAACAAACAAGACCTCTGCTGACACGGTACTTTCACTATTATTTCTCATTTCGTTGTGGAGTGTTTTAAATTATAATCAAGTAATAACAATGAATACTCCACGCGATTATAAAATATCCCCCTAATCTACCACACTTCTCGATTGATGAATCCAAGTTGATCAAGAACAACACTATTGAACCTAAATATCTGATCATGACAAGAATCGACCAAAACAAAACAATGGATACTGTATCCATATTTTTGCTCCAAAAGGTCATTGACAATGTTTGCGGCGGGCCAGTGGACGAAGTCAAAAGACTTCGAAACGGCACACGCCTTACAAAAACCAAAATTGTAGTTCGAGCATTAAAATTAATGAAACTCACAAGCCTTGATGGCAAAACAAATGTTGATATGACTGAGCACAACACTCTAAACACATCAAAAGGAGTGATAAACTGCAACTTCCTAAGAGACATATCTGAAGAAGAAATTGTTATGGAACTAAAACCACAAAACGTATCGGAATGCAAAAAACATTTTAAAAAAGATAATGACCAAGTTAAACTTTAAATACGACCGGGTTGTGTTATGGATCAACTTTCCCCTTGAATGGTATTGGAGGCGTATGGATTGCTTCTACAAGGACTCAATGAACGTCGAACATCTTTTTGGGGGCACATGATCTTCACACAACCTATTTGATTTTACTCAAAAGTCTGATCAAACTGAACTAGATCTCCACTAACATATTTTCTCATTATTAATTATTACTATTATGCTCAAGATAACGCAATGGAACATAAATGGATTTCAAAATAACTATGATCAGGTAATGATTTTAATAAAAACATACAGCCCTAAAATACTATCAATACAAGAAACTCATCTAAATTCAATCAACAATATCGCCATACCCTTGAATTATACCCCATATTTCTGCAAATTATCGCCTTCGTCTTTTGGCGGAGCAACTCAGCTTATTCATAAGTCACTACAGCACGACACTCTTCAACTTTCCCAAGATTTCCATTTGGCTGGCTTCTCCGTGCAATCAAAAATTAATTATCATCAGTGCTTACATCCCTCCCAACCAACCCTTCTCTATAAATTACCTCAGGAACGCATTTAACACTCTATCTGTACCAACAATAATCACCGGTGACTTAAACGGCTTGCACCAATTCTGGGGATCAGCCACTTACAACCGTAGAGGAAACATCATTTCAAAATTTATTAACCAATCCCCACTCACGATCCTAAATGGCGGTTTGCCCACTCATTTTAGCACTCACCACACTCTCACCCGCGTTGACTTAATAATAGCTACACCCAAAATAGCCATGCATCTTGGAAACGTAGATTTCCATCTACACAGTAGTGACCACTTTCCCAAATTTCAGCCAAAATTTAAAATAGATTGAGCAGATTGGAACCACTTCACATCATCCACCAAAACTAACAGTCTAATCAGACCAGTTAGTTACAATATTAACAAAGAATCAGCCACCATATTAAAAATTATCCGCCAAAGTGCACACGAATCTATTGCTCAAACACATCGCAATCCAAATATTACTTACTCAGTTCCATGGTGGAATGTCAAGCTCCAGCAGCTGAAAAAAAAAAAAATGGTACATCCTTAAACGCAACATTAACACAACAAACATACTAAACTTTAAACGCGAGATCGAAATATCCAAACGTCAATCTTTAGAAAATTTTACATTAGAAATACACCTAACCACTCCTTCAGCCAAAATGTGGTCTAATATTAAAACATTTAGCGGAACTAAATCTCATCTACCCATCCACTGCATAAAATGAACCTATAATATAAACCTGTATTTCTTACGGATAAGTTATTAATTGCAAACGAATTCTGCAACCATTGGTCATCAGATCTTCGGATTCCAACTTCATCTCCAAATTTCTTTATAATAAATATAACACTCTCCCACTCAACATACAGTACAAACCCTCATGTGATGCCCTGAGACTGGAGGATCCATTCACGTTTATAGAATTTCAGTCAGCTCTATCAAAATTAAAAGGCAACACTCCGGGAATTGACAGGATATCCTACCCAATGCTCAAGAAATTAGACTACTCACTTTCGCATCGTCTACTCAACCTATATAACAATATATTCTCCAGCTACATTCCACAGCACTACAAAACCAGCAAAATTATTCCACTCATAAAACCCTCAGCCGAGAAAACAAACATGACTTCTTACAGACCAATATCTCTAAACTCGTGTTGCTAATTGTTTGAAAAGATAGTTGCAAACCGTATAGGGTGGTTTGTGTCACATCAAAAACTAATCGATACCCGCCAAACAGGTTTTAGAAAGCGTAAAATCTAGCCGCACTAGACTACCTGATATCATCCACCTTATCAACAAAAAACCACACATCAGTTCTCTCGCTAGACTTTGCTAAAGCATTTGACAAAATAGGTATCAACACAATATTAGACGAGTTCAAGAGTTGGAAAATCGGGCCTAAGACTACGTAATAAACTTCATATCCAATCGAAAGATCATATTGTACGTCGAAAACCACTACTCTACCATACTTTCCCTTTCCAACGGCATACCTTAAGGTTTCCCACTAACCGTTATACTATTTCTAATTGCATTTAACAAACTAAATCGTACATCACATAAACAATTTAATTTCTGCGCGTATGCTGACGAGTACCATAATTTTAAACAAATTAATAACTCCAATAATTTCGATAAATTCGATATAGACCCTTTACTAACTGACATTCTCGACTGGTGTGACTACTCCGGTGCCAAGCTAGCAATGTCGAAATGTAAACACATTCACTTTTGTAAGAAAAAATGCCTTTCCAACAAAAAATATAATAGCAGTCACCTTACGCTCATATTTGTCATAAACTCCATCATTATGTCCAAAATAGACTATGGCTTGCACATTTATGGTAAAGCTCCTTTCTCTCAGTTAAATAAAATAAAATCCATATACCACTCCGCTCTAAGGCTAGTCTTGGGTGCCTATAGATCCTCCCCCATCAATAATATTCTCTACGAAGCCAAAATACATCCGTTAGAAATAGAAGTCGATTGCTAAATTAAATAAATCAATCCTTTTGGCAAATGATTCCCTTATAGGTATCCCTGTACAAAAAATCTTAAAATCAAACAAAAGTCGCCTAAAGTGACATCAACCCTATACCGCATAATACAACTCGCCAAAAAACTTAATTTACCCTTCAAGCCCATCCCTCTACTTAAAACTCCCTTCCCACCAAGATCTTCACAGTCATCAATAATAGATACCGGCCTTTACCAACTCACTAAGTTTGCAGCCCCCCCAGATGTGTTGCGACAAAAATTCTTAGAACTTAAAAATACACTACACCCATATTCGTTCCTTTTTACAGATGGCTCAAAAACAAAACCTACCACTTCTTTTAGTATAACATCAGTCATTCATCAATCCTTTCTTCCATTTTACACCTCAATATACTCTGCTGAGATAATAGCAATATTCGAGGCCATAATGCATATAAAAAACAGACGTAACCTTCACGCAATTTGCTCTGTTTCCCTTTCAGCAATTGAATTCATTAATTATCTCTGAAATAACTCATATTACGCCACCATATTACAGGCAATGAGACAGCAGACATTTGCTTATAAGTACTTGAGGGCTAATTTACTGGACATTGTACGAAATATATCATTATGCATAAAACTAGCGTTTATTATAGTACTAATGTATATATAATATAATTAATAAACAATTTAAAAAAAAAGAAAAAAAGTAATCAACCCACACAAATTTGACATAAATTATTATGGGAACATTAAATTTGATTCCTCCCTCCCACGTTCATCTTTATCAAAAATAATCAGACTTCGACTCGGCCACACCATTCTCACCCACAAACATCTTTTTGACAAATCCTTATCCCCCTTATGCAACTATTGCAACTGTAACACCACCATTACCGTCCTCCACATCATTTCTTCTAGCCCATCATACTTAAGGTATCATTACTTTCAAAACTCCGACCCCCAACAAGCTTTATCACTCCCCACCAGGAATAACGTTGACACAAAAAAAAAATACAAATAAAGTAATGAATGACATGAATAAAAATCTACACATACATATGTAAATAGCCAGAAAGTTTCTCGTAGTTATTAAACAACCAAAAACATAAAACACTAAACTGTAATAAGACTGTTAGTAAGCTTATGGGTAGTCATAGCTTCAATTTAAGCTTGTTTCCTATTTATACTCTTCACGTAGTGAATAGGATTATAATAGTGGCTTTACAGTGGCTCGTATCACGAAGATTCGGATTTGTGGTTTACAGTGGTATTTTAGTATCACGAACAGCTGTTTTTCGTTGTGGCTAATTGTGATAATTAAAATGGACATTTTGTGAAAAATATATGATTGAGAACAATTTGGAATGTATGCAAATAATTATTGCAGCTTCCTTTTTCATTACTGCTAATTATTTTATTAATATTTAAAGAAAAAATTACAATTTAAAATTTTCTTCAAATTGTTTTGTGGAATGATTAGCTGTTTTATGCGCGGCGCGCAAAAAAAATGAAGAAGAAGACATATGACAATCACAAGAAACGATGAAATTATGAAATTTCTGCCAACCTACATGGGAAAATTGCCCAGCCCTGTTAAGACTGACCATTCAAAAAAACCGAATCTTAGCGTATCTATTTGAGATTAGCATCTCTCAATCGATTCACTTTACAACAACAACCCCTGATTTTTGCCATTTTCCCTGTTGTTGTTGTCAAATGAAACTCAAATCATCTTCATAGATTCGAATCTTAGCTCACTGTAAAGCCACTATAAGTTTCTCATGAAGTTTGTAACACACTGAAGGAGACATTGGAGTAAAATTAAAGATAAAGATATATATATTCTTGATCAGCGCGACGAGACGAGTTTTGACTCAGTTTTGAGCCAGAGAGCTGAATTTTTGCATGGAGATTTCTTTTTACGATACGCAGTACATTTGTCAGAATCAGCCGAATTGGACCACAAGAGGGTACCCCCCATACAAACCGGGATCCAAATGAAAGTTCTTATTAGAAAAAATTATTGGTTTTCCTACTATCGTCTTTAAATATGAACACTATAAGTTTCTGACCGATATCCACCAACCATATAAATTTCAAGACCCTCGGGCCACTAGACGGGATACGCCTCATTCAAACCTGGATCCAACTGAATGTTCTTATTAGACAAACTTTTTTGTTTTTCTTACTAACGACTTTTTTTTACTATGGAACTGAAATTGGGACACTATAAGTATCTGACCCGTATCCACCAACCTTCTAAATTTCAATACTCTCGGACTACTAAAAGGGGCGTGAAGAGTATACAACTGCGGCATAGCCAAAGTAATTCTTTTTTAGGATTCCGTACCCATTGGGAGCTAACGGGACCCTATTACTAAGCTTACACTGTCCGTCCATGCGTCCGTCTCCTGCTGTATCTCTTGAACCGTAATAGGTAGAGAGTTGAAATTTCCATAGAGTGTGTAATTCACTTGTGTGCAGAACGACAAATACTAAAAATACTCATTTTTAGAAGCATTGTTCTTTAATTTAACCTTTTGTTTAACAATTTTTTTTTTAGTATACTTTTAAGCTGTAATTATAGTATATTTTTAAGCTGTTAAATATCAACATAATTTAATATTTTAAGCATCCTGTACGATGGTACGGAAACCTTCGTGTGCGAGTCCGACTCACACTTGGCTGTTTTTTTTTATATTTATACTCTTCACGCAGTGAGTAGTATGATAAGTTTGTAACACACAGAAGGAGACATCGGAGACCACATAAAGTATATATATTATTGATCAGCGCGACGAGACGACTTGATTTAGCCATGTTCGTTTGTCTGTCTGTCCGTTTGTATGTATGCAAACTAGTCCCTCAGTTTTTGAGCTAGAGAGTTGAATTGTGCACATATGTCGGAATCAGCCGAATCAGTCCACTAGGGGGGTATCCCTCATACAAACCGGTCTCCAAATGAAAGTTCTTATTTGAAAAACTTTTTTGGTTTTCCTACTATCGACTTTAAATATGAACACTATAAGTTTCTGACCGATATCCACTAACCATAAACATTTCAAGACCCTTGGACTACTAGGTGGGTACCCCCCATACAAACCGGGATCCAACTGAAAGTTCTTATTAGAAAAACTTGGGACACTATAAGTGTCTGACCCGTAACCATCAACCTTCTAAATTTCAATACTCTCGGACTACTAAAAGGGGCGTGAAGAGTATTACAACTGCGGCATAGCCAAAGTGAGTCTGTTTTTATATTTTTTATATATTTTTGAAATAGTATATAAGCTGTTAATAAATAAATAAAATATTTATAAGTTTTCTTTCCCAAGTCGCAGGAGCTTTGTCTTCAGATGACTAAATGCATTTTCAACTACCCGCCGAGATTTTGAAAGGGACTTATTGAGTTTTCTTTGTTCTTATGTTGCATTTATTGCGAAAGGGTAAGGTTTCATAAGTCTTCTTGAGAAGCGTAATGTTGAGTCCCCAATCAGCAATATCGGCATATTGGTGCCACAAAGCATCTTTGAATTATTATTAAATAAGTCTGAAGACTCGACCAAAGTCTTCAGCAGCGAATGATTATATATTTGTAAATCGTAGCCACGACTGCCGACGTTAATTATTATTTTCCCTTATAAATAAGATATTTTACATACCATTGGGGGATCCAAGAGCTCCAAATCCTTGTATACACTTTTCGATCTTTCCTTGTGTAATAAAGTCAGGTGACAGGTATTCTGATGGAAGTTTCTTGATAACCTCCACGCAGAAATCGTGAAGAATCGCGGAAACCAACGTTCCGAAAAATTTCACTTACAGATTTCATATTACTATATTATTATATTATTTATTACATTACGACTTTTTTAAATAAAAACAATAACATACAACAGCCCAGCAGCTGCGCAGAACACGATTATTTAGGAAATCCCGACTTTCTAAATCCAATTCTTCTTCCCGATTGCATAATATTAATAAAGTTGCATTTAAGCGCAGCAACATATTAGAAAACACCACCAATTTTTGAAATAAAGAGTGTCACATGACACGTTGGTCAGCTAGAGAGGACGCATGTAGAAGTTTAAGAGAAGTCCTTAAAACTTTGGAATCAATCAAAGGATGAATGTAACGCGAAATGAAGTGACTTGAATACTTTTGAATGTATAAAAACTGGAAATGGCGTTAATGGTGGTTGTGTGGAATGCTTTTTTGAAAATAATAAACAAAGCCAATTTATAAATTCAGTCTTCCACCGTAGATTTGATTAATGTTGCCGATCTTTACGAATCTCTTTGCAAGTTTTTCGTAGCTAAACGAGAAAATTTTAACTATTTCGAAGAAAGGCGATGGAATTATGCGTGTCGGAACAATATATAAAATACATGGGAAAAGGAAACCGAAAAGGAAAAAAATGTATGATGAAACACCCGATGAAGAAATGAGAATAACTGCGAATGACACTTTTAGGGTAAGCACACTTCTCGTCCTCATCGATAAACTCGTATCTGAATTAAAAAACGGCAGGAGGCGTAAAACAGGTTCAAAGTTTTCATATCTAACCAAAATGATTGAATTGTCATCATCTACACTTACAGAAAAGGTACTTTTCTTGTTAGAAATGTATCCTAATGATTTAGTGATAGACTTACTTCAAGAATGCATACATTTTCAATACCACCTGAAAGAATTTTGGTTAAACCAGATTCTGGATCATTGATAAGTCTATCTTCGTTCCTGCGAAAACAGAATTTCCGAAACGTTTATCCAAACTTGGACATAGCAGTTCGAGTGGCTCTATGTACACCAGCGATAAATTGTTCGGGTGAGAGAAACTTTTCTTGCTTAAAATGGGTTTAAATTATTTAAGATCTACTTTAAGCCAAGAAATGCTAAACGCCTTAGCTCTTTTGTGCATAGAGTCAGAACTAATGAACAAGATTTCATACGATGATATATTGATGATTTTGCGAATAGAAAATCTCGCAAAAAGGTATTGTAAAACATTTGTCGAAAGAAAAAATGCTCTTGCACAATAATTGTTCCTCATACACAACTTCATGCCTTTTTCGTAAGTATACTCGTATTAGTTACACATTTTAAAAATAAATCTGTATATTCTAATCTAATGTTATGTTTTTGTAACCAATATATTTTTTATACACTTTATTAACCCTTCTTTTCTTATATATTTTCTCTTTACCTGCCAAACTATAAAGTAAATAAGTATGTATAATAATGTAAATAGCTTTTTGAGCTGAAGGTCTTTATCATAATTTCTCGTAAGTTAAACTAGTAAGTTATAATTTGTATTAACAATATTAGTTCTAAATAAATAAAAAAACTTGCAAAGCTTAATTAATTCAATTTCATTGCATTGTTACCAGATAATTAAATATAGTGGCGCATATTCATAGTCGTATTTAGTATCAGCTAAGGTATAAACTTTACTTAAGTTGTTATTTAAGTTATTCATAGTCGATTTACCGACCTATTCTCACGCCTAATAGCGTAGTTAGACTCAGGAAAAAAACATTTTTTTTCCTGAAACAGTTTAAAAAACTGTTTTTTTTTTTCAACAACCACAGGGAAAAGTGACGTAATTAAGGGTTGTTGTTGTAGAAATCGAAGGAGTTTTTAAACTGTTGAAAAAAAAATAAACACATTTTCAACAACTGTCGACTGGTCACCCCGCAGCAGTGATGAGAAATTTCTGCCTTTTTTAGTACATTTTTTCTTTTTTCGTTGCGCGGTAAAAATAAAAGAGCTGATCATTCCTAAAACAATTAGAAGTAAATTTTAAATTGTAATTTTATTTTTACATTTTAATAAAATAAATAGCCGGAATGAAGTAGGAAGTTGCAAGAAATATTTGCATACACTGCGAATTTTCCTTAACTATATATTTTTCTCACAATTTCCATTTTAATTTCTCACAATTTGCCACAACGTTCCTTTTGTATGTAGAACCAAAAGAAAAAAAACATTGTGGGGAAAAAATCAAAATCAGAAAAAAAAAATAAAAATAATCAGAATTACTCAGAGAACCCATAAAAAACACCTGCTTTCGTTTTTGTATAAGAGAGTTTTTTATAAAATATTTCATATTTTCAACATATTTTCATTTTCTGTTAAGTTTGCCAACCTGCATAAACTAAAGTTTACTGACTGGTAACATACACTTTACAGACTGGTGTTTAAAAGCTTTTTTAACATCTCAGCTTTCAACTTGTACGAGAATCGCAAAAATGATAAAAGCTTACTTTATATGAGGTGTCAACGTAAAAACAACGAGAATAGGTCAGTTAGTATTGATTTATCTCCTTAGCTGCAACTAAAAACTTAGTTACAGCTGAAGTCATTATTAAGTCGATAAAAAAGAGACATTTTTTAGAGAAAAAGCTGATAAAACAAAAAAAAAAAAAAAAACTGGAGAACAATAAGGGGCTACCTGTTCCCATAAGCTTGCAAGTGCTCTGCACCTTACGTTTTTTGGGTCGAAACGTCCATCAAAGCTATATAGGTAAGTACACATCGACTTCATCCTAGACTTTAACTTAAATCCAGATTTTTTTAGCTGATCTTCAGGCTTATTGCAACCAACTGTAAGCCGGATTATTAAAAATATAAGTAGAAGAATTGCTTTGCATCTGCGAAATTTCATAATATTTCCGAGTGAAGCTGACCAAATTAATGAAGCAAAATACAAATTTTACAATATATCGCGTTTTCCAAGTGTTATAGGCGTTATTGATTGCACGCACGCTGTTATCAAATGTCCAACAAAAAATTTGTTTACCTCAGCAAGTATTTACAATCAGCGAATGATAAAAATGGGAATGTGTTTTTTTCGATATTATTTTTCGATGTCATGGTCTCGAACAAAACTATTCCTAAAGAAATGTTTTTTTTAGGAACGCATCTCATTAAAACAGTAAGGCTGATGTCAAATATATATTTCTCTTTTTAAAAAATGTTTATAATGGATGAAATATGCTCCCATTTATTAAAAAATTACTTATATCAAATAGATTATCGATATAATCAACAATGTGTACATCTCTTGAACAGCTGATTTGTGATGAATTACTACTTCTTTAATTTTTATTTATCCTAAAAGTATGGAAGCTTTTTAAAAAGTTGTTACTAGTTAGCAACAACTAAAAATTCGACTATGAATAAAACCAAATTTTAAGTTGGTATTTAAAGTTAAGTTGAAGGTTTGTTAGTATTAACTTAATAGAACGACTACGGATATGCAACATTGTTTTTAGACTGTAAGTTAGCACAATTAAAATTTTTGTGTATATAAGTTGTATTAAGGCATGTATGTGTATACCTTACCGCGCTTTATTAGTAGTTCTAGTACATTATTGATTTTTATTAGCTCAGAAATATAACCGAAAACTATTTCTTCTTAACTGAATCGTTCTCAACATAATCTAGGAACTTACACATCGTTCCCCTAGATCACAATTATATTAATAACGGGAAAAAGGCGGTGTAATCAGAACGATACTGCACAAGTCATAAAGTGACAATTTCATTGAGAAAAAAAGTTGTAATTAATAAGATTGTGAACAGGGCTATCGAATTTTAGAAGTCGGTAGGGTCTGCAAAATTTGGAAGAAGTTATCCGCTTCAGCAAGAGGTACGCGGAAAGGCTCAAATCACACCCAAACCTACTGGCATACAATTTTCTCAACACAGATTCCACACAACGGAGACTTAAAAGAACTCATCCTATGGACCTGACTGATAGTAGTTAAACTGGATTTTTTCGTATCTGTGATTTTTTCTTAACGTTAAGATATAATTATCATTTGAGAGTTTAAAGAGAGCGGACGTGCTTACTTTTGTTCTAATAAATATTTAAATTTTGACTTTTTGTTGTTTACTTCAATTTGTTAATAATAATTACTGTTTATATTATTGTGCAAAACTTTAAATTGATCGTGTTTTCGGGTTAGTTAATGGTGCATAAATTTTAAAAAGTTTTAATATTTTCTAATTGAGGTATTTTCATTATATTTTCAAGTGATTAGAGCATTTGTTTTTGTTTTTGCATGTTTTATAATCTTTACCTTTGTTATTGTAAATAACATTTCAAAGTTATTATCTGTCAGCATTGTTGTTGCGAAACCAAAGTGTTATAAATCAGTGATTCAGTACCGTTTTGTGTTTCTCTCTGTAGGATTTGTTTTTGCTTTGGGCTTTTTAGGATTCCGTACCCATAGGGAGCTAACGGGACCCTATTATTAAGCTTACACTGTCCGTCCGTCCGTCCGTCTCCTGCTGTATCTCTTGAACCGTAATAGGTAGAGAGTTGAAATTTTCACAGAGTGTGTAATTCACTTGTGTGTAGAACGACAAATACTAAAAATACACATTTTCAGAAGCATTGTTCCTTAATTTAACCTTTTGCTTAACAATTTTTTGTTTTTTGTAGTATACTTTTAAGCTGTAAATTATAGTATATTTTTAGGCTGTTAAATATAATATTTAATATTTTAAGCAAAAAATCCTGTACGATGGTACGGAACTCTCCATGTGCGAGTCCGACTCATACTTGGCTGATTTTTAGTTTTGTTATTTAAAATAAATCCTGAATTGTTTCATAAATGTTTTTTATTTAAATTTTTCCTTCTACATTTTCTTTGATATACAGGGAAAAAGGTCTACGTACACCCTCAGCAGATGTATCACAATATATATTAATTTCTTCAGGTAAATTACGATTCTCCAAATGTGTTTCCCAATTTTCATTGATGCAACTATTTGCAGCATTTAGAAAATTATTACAATATACATATTTATAATTTTAGCAGTCACAAACTTACTTTCATAGAGAACGGTCGTGCCTTTTTTCTGCGCTCTTATTCGTAGCAAACCTAAAACAAAAACTATTAAATAAAACAAAAAATAAAAACAACAACAAACAAGACCTCTGCTGACACGGTACTTTCACTATTATTTCTCATTTCGTTGTGGAGTGTTTTAAATTATAATCAAGTAATAACAATGAATACTCCACGCGATTATAAAATATCCCCCTAATCTACCACACTTCTCGATTGATGAATCCAAGTTGATCAAGAACAACACTATTGAACCTAAATATCTGATCATGACAAGAATCGACCAAAACAAAACAATGGATACTGTATCCATATTTTTGCTCCAAAAGGTCATTGACAATGTTTGCGGCGGGCCAGTGGACGAAGTCAAAAGACTTCGAAACGGCACACGCCTTACAAAAACCAAAATTGTAGTTCGAGCATTAAAATTAATGAAACTCACAAGCCTTGATGGCAAAACAAATGTTGATATGACTGAGCACAACACTCTAAACACATCAAAAGGAGTGATAAACTGCAACTTCCTAAGAGACATATCTGAAGAAGAAATTGTTATGGAACTAAAACCACAAAACGTATCGGAATGCAAAAAACATTTTAAAAAAGATAATGACCAAGTTAAACTTTAAATACGACCGGGTTGTGTTATGGATCAACTTTCCCCTTGAATGGTATTGGAGGCGTATGGATTGCTTCTACAAGGACTCAATGAACGTCGAACATCTTTTTGGGGGCACATGATCTTCACACAACCTATTTGATTTTACTCAAAAGTCTGATCAAACTGAACTAGATCTCCACTAACATATTTTCTCATTATTAATTATTACTATTATGCTCAAGATAACGCAATGGAACATAAATGGATTTCAAAATAACTATGATCAGGTAATGATTTTAATAAAAACATACAGCCCTAAAATACTATCAATACAAGAAACTCATCTAAATTCAATCAACAATATCGCCATACCCTTGAATTATACCCCATATTTCTGCAAATTATCGCCTTCGTCTTTTGGCGGAGCAACTCAGCTTATTCATAAGTCACTACAGCACGACACTCTTCAACTTTCCCAAGATTTCCATTTGGCTGGCTTCTCCGTGCAATCAAAAATTAATTATCATCAGTGCTTACATCCCTCCCAACCAACCCTTCTCTATAAATTACCTCAGGAACGCATTTAACACTCTATCTGTACCAACAATAATCACCGGTGACTTAAACGGCTTGCACCAATTCTGGGGATCAGCCACTTACAACCGTAGAGGAAACATCATTTCAAAATTTATTAACCAATCCCCACTCACGATCCTAAATGGCGGTTTGCCCACTCATTTTAGCACTCACCACACTCTCACCCGCGTTGACTTAATAATAGCTACACCCAAAATAGCCATGCATCTTGGAAACGTAGATTTCCATCTACACAGTAGTGACCACTTTCCCAAATTTCAGCCAAAATTTAAAATAGATTGAGCAGATTGGAACCACTTCACATCATCCACCAAAACTAACAGTCTAATCAGACCAGTTAGTTACAATATTAACAAAGAATCAGCCACCATATTAAAAATTATCCGCCAAAGTGCACACGAATCTATTGCTCAAACACATCGCAATCCAAATATTACTTACTCAGTTCCATGGTGGAATGTCAAGCTCCAGCAGCTGAAAAAAAAAAAAAAAAAATGGTACATCCTTAAACGCAACATTAACACAACAAACATACTAAACTTTAAACGCGAGATCGAAATATCCAAACGTCAATCTTTAGAAAATTTTACATTAGAAATACACCTAACCACTCCTTCAGCCAAAATGTGGTCTAATATTAAAACATTTAGCGGAACTAAATCTCATCTACCCATCCACTGCATAAAATGAACCTATAATATAAACCTGTATTTCTTACGGATAAGTTATTAATTGCAAACGAATTCTGCAACCATTGGTCATCAGATCTTCGGATTCCAACTTCATCTCCAAATTTCTTTATAATAAATATAACACTCTCCCACTCAACATACAGTACAAACCCTCATGTGATGCCCTGAGACTGGAGGATCCATTCACGTTTATAGAATTTCAGTCAGCTCTATCAAAATTAAAAGGCAACACTCCGGGAATTGACAGGATATCCTACCCAATGCTCAAGAAATTAGACTACTCACTTTCGCATCGTCTACTCAACCTATATAACAATATATTCTCCAGCTACATTCCACAGCACTACAAAACCAGCAAAATTATTCCACTCATAAAACCCTCAGCCGAGAAAACAAACATGACTTCTTACAGACCAATATCTCTAAACTCGTGTTGCTAATTGTTTGAAAAGATAGTTGCAAACCGTATAGGGTGGTTTGTGTCACATCAAAAACTAATCGATACCCGCCAAACAGGTTTTAGAAAGCGTAAAATCTAGCCGCACTAGACTACCTGATATCATCCACCTTATCAACAAAAAACCACACATCAGTTCTCTCGCTAGACTTTGCTAAAGCATTTGACAAAATAGGTATCAACACAATATTAGACGAGTTCAAGAGTTGGAAAATCGGGCCTAAGACTACGTAATAAACTTCATATCCAATCGAAAGATCATATTGCACGTCGAAAACCACTACTCTACCATACTTTCCCTTTCCAACGGCATACCTTAAGGTTTCCCACTAACCGTTATACTATTTCTAATTGCATTTAACAAACTAAATCGTACATCACATAAACAATTTAATTTCTGCGCGTATGCTGACGAGTACCATAATTTTAAACAAATTAATAACTCCAATAATTTCGATAAATTCGATATAGACCCTTTACTAACTGACATTCTCGACTGATGTGACTACTCCGGTGCCAAGCTAGCAATGTCGAAATGTAAACACATTCACTTTTGTAAGAAAAAATGCCTTTCCAACAAAAAATATAATAGCAGTCACCTTACGCTCATATTTGTCATAAACTCCATCATTATGTCCAAAATAGACTATGGCTTGCACATTTATGGTAAAGCTCCCTTCTCTCAGTTAAATAAAATAAAATCCATATACCACTCCGCTCTAAGGCTAGTCTTGGGTGCCTATAGATCCTCCCCCATCAATAATATTCTCTACGAAGCCAAAATACATCCGTTAGAAATAGAAGTCGATTGCTAAATTAAATAAATCAATCCTTTTGGCAAATGATTCCCTTATAGGTATCCCTGTACAAAAAATCTTAAAATCAAACAAAAGTCGCCTAAAGTGACATCAACCCTATACCGCATAATACAACTCGCCAAAAAACTTAATTTACCCTTCAAGCCCATCCCTCTACTTAAAACTCCCTTCCCACCAAGATCTTCACAGTCATCAATAATAGATACCGGCCTTTACCAACTCACTAAGTTTGCAGCCCCACCAGATGTGTTGCGACAAAAATTCTTAGAACTTAAAAATACACTACACCCATATTCGTTCCTTTTTACAGATGGCTCAAAAACAAAATCTACCACTTCTTTTAGTATAACATCAGTCATTCATCAATCCTTTCTTCCATTTTACACCTCAATATACTCTGCTGAGATAATAGCAATATTCGAGGCCATAATGCATATAAAAAACAGACGTAACCTTCACGCAATTTGCTCTGTTTCCCTTTCAGCAATTGAATTCATTAATTATCTCTGAAATAACTCATATTACGCCACCATATTACAGGCAATGAGACAGCAGACATTTGCTTATAAGTACTTGAGGGCTAATTTACTGGACATTGTACGAAATATATCATTATGCATAAAACTAGCGTTTATTATAGTACTAATGTATATATAATATAATTAATAAACAATTTAAAAAAAAAGAAAAAAAGTAATCAACCCACACAAATTTGACATAAATTATTATGGGAACATTAAATTTGATTCCTCCCTCCCACGTTCATCTTTATCAAAAATAATCAGACTTCGACTCGGCCACACCATTCTCACCCACAAACATCTTTTTGACAAATCCTTATCCCCCTTATGCAACTATTGCAACTGTAACACCACCATTACCGTCCTCCACATCCTTTCTTCTAGCCCATCATACTTAAGGTATCATTACTTTCAAAACTCCGACCCCCAACAAGCTTTATCACTCCCCACCAGGAATAACATTGACACAAAAAAAAATACAAATAAAGTAATGAATGACATGAATAAAAATCTACACATACATATGTAAATAGCCAGAAAGTTTCTCGTAGTTATTAAACAACCAAAAACATAAAACACTAAACTGTAATAAGACTGTTAGTAAGCTTATGGGTAGTCATAGCTTCAATTTAAGCTTGTTTCCTATTTATACTCTTCACGTAGTGAATAGGATTATAATAGTGGCTTTACAGTGGCTCGTATCACGAAGATTCGGATTTGTGGTTTACAGTGGTACTTTAGTATCACGAACAGCTGTTTTTCGTTGTGGCTAATTGTGATAATTAAAATGGACATTTTGTGAAAAATATATGATTGAGAACAATTTGGAATGTATGCAAATAATTATTGCAGCTTCCTTTTTCATTACTGCTACTTATTTTATTAATATTTAAAGAAAAAATTACAATTTAAAATTTTCTTCAAATTGTTTTGTGGAATGATTAGCTGTTTTATGCGCGGCGCGCAAAAAAAATGAAGAAGAAGACATATGACAATCACAAGAAACGATGAAATTATGAAAATTCTGCCAACCTACATGGGAAAATTGCCCAGCCCTGTTAAGACTGACCATTCAAAAAAACCGAATCTTAGCGTATCTATTTGAGATTAGCATCTCTCAATCGATTCACTTTACAACAACAACCCCTGATTTTTGCCATTTTCCCTGTTGTTGTTGTCAAATGAAACTCAAATCATCTTCATAGATTCGAATCTTAGCTCACTGTAAAGCCACTATAAGTTTCTCATGAAGTTTGTAACACACTGAAGGAGACATTGGAGTAAAATTAAAGATAAAGATATATATATTCTTGATCAGCGCGACGAGACGAGTTTTGACTCAGTTTTGAGCCAGAGAGCTGAATTTTTGCATGGAGATTTCTTTTTACGATGCGCAGTACATTTGTCAGAATCAGCCGAATTGGACCACAAGAGGGTACCCCCCATACAAACCGGGATCCAAATGAAAATTCTTATTAGAAAAAATTATTGGTTTTCCTACTATCGTCTTTAAATATGAACACTATAAGTTTCTGACCGATATCCACCAACCATATAAATTTCAAGACCCTCGGGCCACTAGACGGGATACGCCTCATTCAAACCTGGATCCAACTGAATGTTCGTATTAGACAAACTTTTTTATTTTTCTTACTAACGACTTTTTTTTACTATGGAACTGAAATTGGGACACTATAAGTATCTGACCCGTATCCACCAACCTTCTAAATTTCAATACTCTCGGACTACTAAAAGGGGCGTGAAGAGTATACAACTGCGGCATAGCCAAAGTAAGTCTTTTTTAGGATTCCGTACCCATAGGGAGCTAACGGGACCCTATTACTAAGCTTACACTGTCCGTCCGTGCGTCCGTCTCCTGCTGTATCTCTTGAACCGTAATAGGTAGAGAGTTGAAATTTTCATACTCATTTTTAGAAGCATTGTTCTTTAATTTAACCTTTTGTTTAACAATTTTTTTTTTTTTAGTATACTTTTAAGCTGTAATTGAATTATACTTTTTAAGCTGTGAAATATAATATTTAATATTTTAAGCAAAAAATCCTGTACGATGGTACGGAACTCTCCATGTGCGAGTCCAACTCACACTTGGCTGATTTTGTTGATTTTTTGAGCGCTATCACTTACAGTGTGTGCTATTAGTATTATATCTGCATTTTTCAAAAATTTTTTTTTTTTTTTTTGTAATTTTAATTTTTTTTTAGAGTTCCGTACCCGTAGGGAGTCCGTCCGTCCGACCGTCTCCTGCTCTATCTCATGAACCGTTATAGGTACAGAGTTGAAATTTTCACAAAGTGTACTTGTACTAAAAATACACATTTTGAAAAGCGTTGTTCCTTAATTTAACCTTTTGTTTAACAATTTTTTGTTTTTAGTTGCATACTTTGAGCTGTTAATTGTAGTATGCGTTTAGGCTATTAAATTTAAACATAATTTTATATTTTAAGCAAGAATTCATGTACGATGGTACGGAACCCTCCGTGTGCGAGTCCGACTCACACTTGGCTGATTTTTTATTTTGTTTTTATTTTTTTTTTTTTTGTGAATATGATTTGTTGTAATCCTTCATGTAAAAATAAGAATACTTTCAATGTTGATTCTCTACGCGCAGTACGTTGTTGGCTGTGCGACAATTTTTCACACTTGAAGTGTGCGGGACTAAGCGGTCGTGATCACGACAAGATTATCAGCAGTTCCCAAACATTTTGTGGCAGTTTGACGTGGTCTTGCCCATCCTGTTTTAATCGCAGGTTGATTTTTCGGCAATTTATCGTAGTATACGTGACAATTTAATGAAATTGAATAGTGCTGTGAAACAACTTTTGTTTGATTTTGATTCGGGCTGATTTGACTGACTCACTAAATATCAGTTCGATTCACTTCTCCCCTTCTCTTATTGTCACCTTCTCTTATGGGCAACCATGCTTCCCCCCAACTACCTTCCACCACTCCTCTTGTTCCTGCCACAATTACCTCTCCAGCCGATCATACCTCAACTCCTGTGCTACCTGTAATACAAGTATCCTCCACCAAACGATCTAGACCCGTTTCATCTCCACCTCCGTCGAACACCTTTGTGGACAAAAACTGGAATGTTGCCATCAATGCTTCTTAGCGGTCAAGACCTGACAATTCGAGGCATGATGCCGTCAATGCCCCCTACCTCAATTGTACCTTTACCCGAAAAATCCAATTGTTTCAAGTGAACTCTGTAGTAAACCATTACAATAGATCACTTAATCTTGTGTTTAGTAATAATTCCGCTGATACTTCTGTGTCAAGATGCCAACCTTTGAGTATTCCTGAGAATACTTACCATCCAACTTTGGAAATGTCCCATTCTGTAACCCATCCTGTTTCAGACTCCACATCTTCTTCTATGCATAGATTCTGTTTTCGCAAAGTGAACTTTGCCCAACTATATGAAGTCTTTCTCGGAATAGATTGCTCTTTTTGTACAATTGCAGTGATATTTGATGCCTATGTTCCCTATAACGCTGTTTCGAAAGTGTCATATAAACCACCTTGGTTTACAAGAAGACTTTCTAATCTGAAGAACATTAGGTCGAGACTATATAAAAAAATTAAGAGTTCTGGCTCTTCTATTGCTCTGAATCCAATATTCATATCCCATTGTAACATCATTGTTTCTCCTGTAATGAGGGAGGAATGAATGGAATAAATTTAAAAGCGTTGAAATCCACTTACTCGCCCGGTCAGACAAAATACTTAGTAGTCTGCGTAAGCACTGTGCTGAGTCTCTGTGTAAGCCACTTTTGAAACTTTTTAATTTATCACTTCAGAGGGCATCTTTCCCTCCTATCTGGAAGGAATCCTTTATTATTCCCCTACACAAAAAAGGCAACAAAGCTGACATATCCAATTACAGGGGTATTGCTAAACTTTCTGCAATCGCACAATTGTTTGAAAAAATGCTCACTTCAACCTTTTCACTTTTGTAAAACAGTTATTTCTCCGTGTCAACACGGTTTGTTGCAAAAGTGTTCTTCAACTACAAAATTGCTTGAGTTTACATCTTTTGTAAATCTTGGTTTTAAGGACAAACGTCAAATTGATGTTATTTACACTGATTTCAGTAAGGCGTTTGATTCTGTTAAGCATGATCTGCTTGTACATAAACTTGACCTTTTAGGTTTTCCACAACATCTTCCATCCAACAAGGATTGCATCTTATTTGAGAAATAGGGTTCAACGAGTGTTATTTAAGTCCGCTCTTTCTGGTCCAGTCCTTGTCACTTCTGGAGTTCCTCAAGGGAGCCATCTAGGCCCATTATTGTTTAGCCTTTTTGTAAATGATCTCCCCTTCTCCATCTCACATTCTCATGTCCTCATGTACGGTGATGATGTAATATTGTGCCTTTCATTCAATGATGGTACCTTCCATCTCAGACTCCAAGAGGATCTTGATTACTTACATTCTTGGTGTTCTGCGAATTACTTATATCTAAATATCTGTGTTTTAATCAACATATCTCTTCTATCGTAAATAAAGCGAAGAGTGTTTTTGGTTTCATAAAACGTTGGTCTTTTGAATTTAATGACCCTTATACCGCAAAGACTCTTTTTATATCTCTTGTGCGTTCACTCCTGGAGTATTGCTCTTGCATTTGGTCACCACAATATATAAATAATCAAGATCGAATTGAGTCTGTACAGAAACAATTCCTTCTGTTTGCCCTTCGTGGCCTAAACTGGAATCCTAATTCGCGTTTGCCATCTTACTCTGATAGGCTACTTCTTATCAGTCTTTCATCTTTGGTGCATCGTAGGATAGCTCTTGGGATTAGTTTTCTTCATAAGCTCATAGTTGGGGAAATTGATTCTCCTGAGCTATTGAATCAGTTAAACTTTTGTGTCCCTAGTCGTCCGACCAGAAATTTTGTGCCTTTAGCATTGAATAGATGCACTTCTAACTATGCCCTACACGATCCTTTCCGAGTGTTATGCACGTCATATAATAAATTCAATCACGTTCTCTCACCCGAGATATCGCCATCATCGATTAATACCATCGTCATAAGTTGCCCACGGGACTCCTGATAACACTGCAGGTTGGATGAACTGGATGTCGCTGATTTGGGTCACCTTCACTATCTGCATTATTGTAGTTTATTAATTCATATGTCTCTGACCACACATAGCTGTGAGTAGGGGCATAGCTTGCTACTATTTACAAATAAATTTCCTCCATCGGGCCAGAGGCTGGTATTTCATATTATCGTTATTTATTTATTTTCATGTTTTTTTTTTCATATTTTTTGTTTGTTTCTCTTTTTTTTTTGTAATTAATTCATTTTAGTTTAAGTTCACTTCAATTTATATTTTTGTCTTACTTTTAAGTGTTAATTGTTACATTTATTTTTCTTTTAAGCTGACAGTTTCTTTGTAAATGCCATTTCAAATAAATAAATAAATATATATTTTTTTCTTTATTTATATAGAACTAAGATTATAATTTTTAATTACTAGTTGGCCCAGCGAACTTCGTTTTGCAATTAAAAAAGCTTTTGTTCATTTGTTAGTAACGTTGTCTCGAAATGCTTTAAGTGGAATGGTGAAAGGCATATAGCAAAAAACTGCGGTACTAACTAGGAAATGTACCTACAGAAATGAAGGGTTTATTTAAAGCCACCATCGAAGTTGACGGATTAAAAAAGAAGCCATTCCATCCTAGTCGTCAATGATAATGAAATCAATTATGATGCAGTTATTGGATACGATTTCATTCAAAACTTTAAACTGGTTCTCAACGTAGGAAGGTACATGTTCACTAACACTCATGAGGCTGCACAGACACAATAGATTAGAATGGGTTTTACCATAGTCGCAAGTAAACTATCTCAAAACAAAACTCAAACTAGTACGGAAGCTTATACAAGAAAACTTCGATACAGCAATTAACAACAAAATAAAAACCAGCCTGGAAGGTCTAAGCACAAAAAATCAGGGACTGTGCTTCAGAGAAGAAATAGCTCCATAGTACAATATGTATCACACGAACAATCGAAGTAGAAGATTTCACAAATAACTATATAATCAGGAATACCGAAGATATTTTAAATGTAATAGGCACGCATCTTGAATCTGTCCACTCTACAAAGGAGAGTGAAACAGATAATAATTTCCATAATTCTGTTAAACACTGCTTCGAAAGGTTTCCATCTTTAAAAACCTTATTCAAGACATCGCAATCAACCATAACTACATTTTTCGGACAATAGAACAGCCAATAACATTAATGATGAAATTGACGACTATTTCGTAACAAAAAATGAAATACTTAGCATTTTCCAAAAATTAAAAAATAAGCTCTCATCTGGTTTTGATAAAATTCCAAATATTGTTCTCAAAATCTTGCCGAAACAACTAATTTTTGATTATTGTACACTTTTCAATAATATGCCCAACAACGCATACTCTCCAAAAAACTGGAAAAAAACCAAAGTAATACTACTACGCAAAAAAAACAAAAACCTGTCAGACTTAAACAATTTATGGTCAATTAGTCTATTGCCAAATATTAGTAAAATTTTTGAAATTTGTATTAACATTAATTTAAATAAATATTGCGAAAGATACAATCTGAAAAGTGATCGTCAATTTGGCTATAAGTTCAAGCAATCTGCAGTCCATGCAATACATCTGTTAACGACGGACATTCAATCGAACTGGAACAAAAAACTTGTAATAGGCGTATGTTTAATAGATCTAGAGAAAGCATTCGATAGTGTTTGGATTAAAGGACTAATACTGAAACTAATTAAATATAAATTTCCTTTACACTCTTTAATTCTGTTACATAATATGATCTCTAATAAAACTTTTTTAACTTTTCATAACGGCACTGCTAGTAATTTCATCATTGAAAATGGCTTACAACAGGGAACTGTGAATTCGCCGACGTTATTTAATATGTATATCCTCAATATGATAGAGAATATTGAAAATATTATTGCTTTTGCTGATTATATCTGTGTCAACCAGTCAGAGTAGCTTTTTGTCGAAAATCGTTGTTTTGAGATATTGCCCATTTGGTGTAAAGTAATTTCTGTTTGGTTTAATTTCATATTTATAAGATGTTACACAAAAAAAAATTATACAAAAAAAAAATACATGCTAAATAAATTTTGTTAAATATTTTTATAAAAGTAGATTTCACAACCTTTCTAACAAGCAAAAATTTTATTTAGTTTATTTATTCCAATAATTGTTTAAAAGAGTTTGAAAATTGGATTAGTGAAAAAATCGTAGGTGTACGAATTTCTAGTGGTCAGGGTAAACTATATATAACTATGATTCTATACCATATTTTTAGAAAATTTTTTTACCCAATATACGTGTATTGTAGCGGTTAATAATAATAGGGTTCAAACTCAATTCACTCAATTTTCGACACAAGCTACTCTGACTTGTTGATATATAATCATCTACACACCAGGTAGAACAATTAAAAATATCGATACAAATTTACAAAAAGATTTCAACAAGTAAAGCAATGCAAATTTAAAATAAATGTAAATAAATGCCAAACCATATTGTTTCGACTCCCAGTAAATAAATGTAACTACAATATTAGGAAAAACTGGAACAAATTTCAAATAATGTATGAAACTTCTAATGAACATCTGCACATTGATCCATATTGATAGATTTTTATACTTCAATAAGCATATAAATGAACAGCTAATTAAGGCAAGTGCATTTTTTGCCATCAAAAACTGTTTCATAGTCGCTACATAAATAAACATGTCAAGATAGTAATGTATCAATCCCTCATTAGAACTATAATAACTTGTGCTTGTAATGTCTGGTTCAATATATCGTCCTCTTACATGGAGCGGATAAGAAAATTTGAAAGAATGTGCTTAAGAGCATGTGCATCTCTCCATAGATCTAGTTATACCAACTACACTAAATTTATCTCGAACCAAAATCTTTATGATACAGCCAATATCCAGACAATCGATAACTTCATAATTAAAATATAATTACCTGCATGGGCTGTCCAGAAAATAATTTAATTATGGGACCATATTATGAAAGCGAGGAATACCTAAACGAAACTCTTCTAACAGGCTTCGTTCCCCGTTCCACAGCCAATAACAAAGCTGTAGATTCAGACCAAATGCAACAACAAATCTGGAGATTTGCTAAAAGCATACCGTTTAAAGATTCAAAAATAGGCAACAGTCGATTCTGGTGATCATTCCGTCCGTCCGTCTCCTGCTCTATCTCATGAACCGTATTAGGTAGAGAGTTGAAATTTTCACAGAGTGTGTAATTCACTTGTGTGTAGAACGAACGAATATAATACACAATTTTAGAAGCATTGTTCTTTAATTTAACCTTTTGTTTAACAATTTTTTTTTTTGGAGTATACTTTAAGCTGTTAATTGTAGTATTCTTTTAGGCTGTTAAATATGCACATAATTTTATATTTTAAGCAAAAAATCTTGTACGATGGTATGAAACCCTCCGTGTGCGAGTCCGACTCACACTTGGCTGATTTTTTAATTTAACAAGGCTCCTTTTTGGCTTCTGTAACTCACCAGCAGTTTATGCCCATTATTTGAATTACATCTTTCAAAAGCTGATTAATGAGTGTATTATGGAGTTATATGTTGATGATATGACCTTGACAGTCGGTAGAAGAGTGTTTGGGGAATTGTCAAAGTTATGGGTTAAATATTAAATGGTCAAAATGTCAAAAGAAAGAATACATTTTCTGGAATGTACAATTGAAAGTGGAAAGGTCTGGCCAAGTCAAGATATTTAAGATATTTAATCCAAGGGCAAAAATTCAGTTGCATGTAGATGCGTTTTTTGGTGCTACGCTTTTGCAGCGTCATGAAGGAAAGTGGCATCCAGTTTATTATTGGAGTAAGAAAATGACTGTACAAGAAGAGAAGTTGCATAGCTATATCCTAGAGGTAAAAGCGGCTTACCTAGCAACAAAGAAACTACACCGTTTTCTGTTGGGCGACGAATTCGATTTAATTACAGACTGTGCGGCATTTAAGCAGACAGCAACAAAAAAGAAGTACCCCGTGAAGTTGTTCAGTGGCACATGTATCTACAAGATTTCTCATTTAATAAAGAATATCCCCCGACTAACAGAATGTTGATAGTTTAAGACTTAAACCTTAAGTCTTCCATAATGCGCATAGCGTCAGAACTTCATGCCAGATTAGTAAGAGCACAGAGAAATGATGATCATTGGAACACAGTTGCTAAGATTTTAAAACAACAGCCATACAAAGATTTCATAATAAAAAATGACTTAATTAACAAAAACTTGAATGGACAACAGTTGCTCACAGTACCAAAAAGTATGCAGAAAGAAATCATAACAACAGCACATAATTTCGCACAAGGCCATGCACGCTATACAGCAGGAGTTTTTCCTACTGTTACGGCCTAATACGATGAATTAAGGGCCATCCTAATGTAGTTAAGTTTTGAGAGAAAATAATTGTATTTGAATTGAAGTATATACTCGTAAGTTAGGTATAAGTGTTGTAATAAAATTTTTCTGAACCTGAGAGGCTTTCGTGCAGACGTGTTTTGCTTTGGACATATTTGGAGGAAGAATTTAAGTTTTGCTAGCATTCAATTATCTTACCAAGGAGCTCCCAGTTTTGGATTCAACACCTACCTCATATGGAAATGAAAGTGAGGCAACACATCGCCAATTGTATAGAATGCATAATACACAATAGGAAGCCGGAAAAACAGGAGGAATTATTACATCCGTTAGAAAAAGGAGAATCACTGTTCAGTACGATTCATATCGATCATCTCGGACCACTAGATGCAAAATCAAAGTACTACAAATGTATACTGGCAGTAGTAGAGGGCTTCTCCAAGTTTACATGGTTATTTGCAACGAGATCAACTGACGCTGCAGAAGTGGTTAAGCACATGACTACTTCGGTTAACATTTTCGGAAACCCAGAAAGACTAATCAGCGACAGGGGTTCGGTATTTACATCAAAAATTTTCAAAGAGTTCTGCGAGACAAACAAAATCGAACACATCGAAACGACTACAGGCGTAACAAGAGGTAACGGGCAAATTGAAAGAGTCAACATTGTGATTTTGTCTATTTTGGCAAAGCTACGAGGGGGGATAAAAAAAAATCGGGAATTACGCTGTGGTGGGGAGGAAGAGTGGGGGAACCTATTGTTTGACCACATGTCCGTTAGTGTCACGCCATCTGCGTCAGTGTGCCTGTGAGATTTTTTTTAGTAAAACAACTTTTTACATTTCAGCGAAACGTAATGGCAGATTGTCGAAACGCGCGGCTTTGAAATTTTGTTTCCTGTTGGGGAAATCGTCCGCGGAAACTATTGTAATGCTTAAGACTGCATATGGGGATGCTGCCCTAAGTAAAACCAGAGTTTACGATTGGTTTTCACGTTTTAAAAATGGAGAAATGTCTATTGAAGACCAACTTCGTTCCGGATGCCCCTCAACGTCAAGAACTGATGAAAACGTCGACAAAATCAATGCAATCGTTCGTGAAGACCGTCGCCGAACCATTGATCAACTCTGTGAGAAGTCGGGAATGTCATGGAGTTCATTTAATCCGAAGAGCAAAGGGAGTGTCGACTTCAGGCATGTTTTGAGCTTCAAAATCAGCTCGAAGAGGACCCTGAATTTTTTTCCAAGGTGATTACTGGTGATGAATCGTGGAGCTATGGATACGACCCCGAAACAAAGCAGCAATCAAGCCAGTGGAAGACAGCTGGCTCTCCTCGTCCCAAAAAAGCTCGCCAAGTGAAGTCAAACATCAAGACAATGCTCATTTGTTTCTTCGATTGCAGAGGTGTTTTGCACGCGGAGTTCGATCCCCCGGGTCAAACTGTCAACCAGAAGTTCTACTTGGAGATTTTGAAAAGATTGAGGGAGAATATCCGGAAGAAAAGAGCAGATCTTTGGCGCACAGGCGACTGGTTCTTCCATCATGACAACGCGCCGGCCCACACCGCCCTTTCCGTGAAGCAATTTTTGACCAAAATCCCCATGACACCGATTGTCCACCCCCCATACTCACCAGATCTAGCCCCTGTGACTTCTTTTTGTTCCCCAGACTCAAAAGGAATATGAAAGGAAAGCGTTTTGCCACTGTGGAGGAGGTAAAACAAAAATCGCTGGAAAGCTTAAAGGACATCCCGATGAGTGAATTTAAAAACTTTGGTGTTAAAATATTAAGAAATAAAGAAGTTATGACGAAATTTTTTGGGTCCCCCCTCGTATCTAATGCAGAACCTGTCAAATGGTACAAGTACACAAGTGCAAAATTGTGTAAATGCATACGTGCATTCCTCAACAAAGTAAACACTGTTTGAAATACTTTTTGGCGTGAAGATGCGAAACGAAGCTGAAGTAAAGGTAGCAAAGATGTTAGAAGAATAATGTACAGCAGTTTTTATTAAAGAGCTCAACGAACTACGAGAGTCTGCAAAGACACAAATTATGAAAGCACAAGAAAACTACAAGAAGAATTTCGACAAAATGCGCAAGAAAGCCTATGGTTACAAAATAGCTGATGTAGTCGCCTTTAAGTACACGCAATTTGTAGCAGACAAAAAGCTGAAGGGCAAGTACATCAGACAACAGAAATGAGAGACAAGAGACAAGTTGTGCGCAAGCCATTGAAGTGAGCAGACGTGTGATGTTGTCGGATGAATTTGTTATTTCTTATTATATTGTATTATCAATAAACATTAGTCTTGTTAACAATAAACATTATTATTATTACATATATAATTTATGTTAATTTGTTAAAATATTCTTACCAGACTACAATAAATACAAATAAAAGCATTAAAACAAAAGCAACTCAACCGTAATGCCATAAGAAGTATAAAGATGGGTATCTTTCAAGTATCCCAACCACGCTTTTACTTTTCTTCTTTTGTTGACTAAACCATAAGCGTAGCTGGATTTTGTATTTTCCTTCTCTTGCTGTGAACCGTAATGTACTATATATCGTATCGTTATTAATAAAGCATTTTAAAATCTTTTTTAAACCAATGTCTATCGCAAATGTCAGAATCATGCCCAAAATCATTTTCAAAAAAATCTTTTTGAAATTCTCGATGTGTATTAGAATTTTGTTGAAAAGAAGATTATGTTAAGAAAGCATGTCTTGCGTGTTAATTTGAACATCACATGGGTGTATTTGGTGCATAGTATGTTGTTATTGGTTCATATAATTGTGGAACATAATTAACTTTTGAATGAGTATTATTGTGAATTCCCTGAAATGTATGGTTCATTCCGTGTTGAAAAGCCAGTAGTATGATTTAGTTGGACATATGGCATATTTCTTGTTGATGGCCTGTAATTTGCGAGTTATGCTTTACAAGTGAGAGGATTAATTTGGCTGTAAATTAATCAAATTAGTGATTTTTTTTATCTCTATACCGCTGACGTTTTTGTTGGTTTTGGGTTTTACGACGTTTAATTTTTTCCTCGTCCTTAACTGCTCTTGTTGGAAGTTTAGAAATTTGTGAATCAGCCATTACATCATTTTTCTTCTTTTTCATATCTCTATATCGCATGGAACTGAATTAAGCAAAATCAGCAATAATGTTATTTAGACGTGGGTGTCGTTTGCCAGAGAATGAGATTTGAAAGTTTATAGGTGAGAATATTGAGATTAGATCAGAATATAAGTTTCAAAGCCCAATTAGCAAATAGGAATGGTCTACCCAAAAATAGCATCAATGCGACAACGCTTACCGCAAAATGGAAGCTATTTTTAGCAGTCACTAGGAGCGTGCAAAGTTATGCTCCTCAAGTATGGGGCTTTACTTTGTTCGAAGAGGTGGATAAGTTGCAACTTTATTTTCTGAAAAGACTTTAGCATCTACCAAGTAACACACCGTCGTACTGCATATACTTGGAAACAGATATTCTAAATGGGTTGTTTTGAGGAGATGTTATTTTACATCACCTATAAGCTTATGTATATATGAAATGGAATATGCACAAGATGAACGGTTATGTATTATTTTACTTATTTTATTTAACTATTATGATACAGCTGTGCTTTATCTGTTATTTATTATAGAGCTTGTTACTGTTGTTGTTGTTGTTGCTTTGACGTCTCGATTTGTGCGTGCGATCTGATTTAGGCTTTATCACGAACTGTTTTGAGGACATTCACCTTTGCCCTATCAGAGTCTGAAGCTGCATTCGAACAGGCACGTTCGATCGAACGTCAGCCTCAACCCTCTGCTCCCGACATGCTCCCCCCATTGGAAGCGATGAAGTGGTTCCAACCGAAATGGTATTAAGGGGCAGAACTGCAAGCTTGCCTATGGCCCTTTTGATTAGGCCATTTGCCGTTCGGATAATAGCAACCCGAACGAGCCGTCGTCCCCAGAATAACCCTGTCAATGCGACCCAGCTTCCACCTGAGTGGAGGCAAGTTATCATCTTTAATTAGTACCAATAAGCCTGGTTGCAGGTTTACAGCCGCCAAGCGCCACTTGCCACGCTCTTGAGGTAGTGACAGATAACTAACGCTCCACTTTGCCCAGAACATCTGCTGCAGCTGGCACACACGTTGCCAATGACTTAGACGATCCATGTTGAGATGCTTTATGTCAGGTTCATCAATTGTAGCGAATGACGAACCAATCAAAAAATGCCCAGGAGTGAGCACTTCTAAATCATCTGGAATCTCTGAAATGGGACAAAGTGGTCGTGAGTTTAACATTGCAGAGATTTCACACACAAGTATACGAAGTTCGTTAAATGACAAAATTGATTTGCCAACAACACGATAAAAATGAAATTTGGCTGATTTTACAGCGGCTTCCCATAAGCCACCGAAATGAGGTGAGCGGAGAGGAATAAAACAACAGTTTATGCCAAGTGTTAAGCATTCACTGGATATCTTATTTATGTTAGGATCACTTAAGAATAGCTGATTCAGTTCCTCTAGCTCATGCTTTGCACCCACAAAGTTCGTAGCGTTGTCTGACCAAATTGAATTAGGTTTGCCCCTTAGGCTAATAAATCTCCTTAATGCAGCTATGAATGATAATGTGAATAAGTCCTCCACGACCTCCAAGTGTACAGCCTTAGTAGCGAAGTATATCAATATTGCAATGTAGCATTTAATCGATGGCCTGTTCCTTACTTCCAATTTTTTTTTTTTTTCCAGCGTCAGCCTCAACCCTCTGCTCCCGACATGGGTATTTATATACGCTGGATCTAATCCTGACATACGTATATAAAACCTTATTTGAATACACTGACGATAGGCTCCCATACAAGTTATCTAGAAAAGTGATAGAACGACAGGTATTGTGGTTTGATAAAGTACAAAATCTTTTTAGCAATATAAATGCAAGGACGGAAATGACGATATTTAATAGAACTTTATGGATAGTGAATACTGGGTTGGATATAGAACACGAAAAATATCTAAATAGGAAAAAAATGTGGAACAGCAGAGCAAGTCAAAGTGAATGTATATATAAAAATCTAAATATACGAGTAGTTACTGGGAGAAGTTATTTAAATAGCAATTTAAATGCGCACTCTATTATCTGGATTTTTAAAGCGAGAAGTGAT